>BMAO01027867.1:0-11695 GCA_019973975.1 Trichonephila clavata
CCATTAAAATCAACCCTGTTTCAAATTTGCTTAGACCAAAATTTATCGACTCACGGAACCTTAGAACTATTAAGTTTTCGGGAACCCCTTACCTTCAGAAGAACATATCTTAATAGAATGTTTAAAGTGAATTAGCAAGTTATATAATATAGTTAATTTATGTGAAGACAAATTTTCATACAGATTAACCAACTAATCAAAATTCCAAGATTGCAAAGGGTCCAGTAATATTTATTGATTATAAGTTATCATTTTTATGATAAAATTTATCATCTTTCAAATACCAATGATATTTAGAATACAGATTAATAGATATCTTCTATATGGTCTTGACTAAGCATACCAAACCCGCGGTCCATTTGAAGACTTTTAGCGGCTCAATTGAAGTTTCTAGCTGTATTATTTTAGATGTTTGGACAATAGACTGTTGAATCAAAAAATGCTGTTTTGACACACACCCCTAACTCTCCCGTGCAATTTTTTCCAAATAATTTTTTTTCCATTCAACTGACTTCTAAGCAATAAGAAAATGTTTACAATAATTTTAGCTCCATTTAATGCAGAGGTGGAATCAGAGTCTCAAATTTACAAATGGAGCTAATAGAATACAATCAAGCATCGAGTTAAAACGCCTGTGCGAAGGGAATAAGATTGAATATTATCAAAAATATATCCTCAAAGATAAATTTCCAAATTTAAAACGATTGGCTATGAGCATTATATCAACATTTGGATCTACTTATCGCCGCAAATCATTTTTTCCAAGTTAAACCTGATAAAAAAAACAATGTATCGCAGCAAGTTGCTCGATGAAAACACGACCAATCAACTACGATGCGCAATGAATAAATTATCCTTTGATATATAAAAAGTTTTAAGTAAATACAAAAACAAGTGTCACATTTATTGTAAGGTAATAAATATTTTGAAAAATTTGTTGTCTTATTTTGATATGTGCGTGGCCACATCAGTTTAGTAAATATTTACTTGCCCCATCAACCGATTTGGGTTGGGCACACCTGATCTTGTCATTTAATAATGTTGTTTCCTCAACAGTAAATATGGATTCTAGTTCAATCACTGGAATATTTTTTAAAATACTAAAGCTTGAAGCTTGAAGATCACACACACAATTCGTGTTCAATACTAAAATTTTTATGCTAAAAATATTCGCTTCTAAAATTATGAGTCAAATTTTCTGTGTCTTTAGAGATATGTAAAGATTTTTAAAAAACTTAAATTGAGTTGCACATAATTCTTACGGGATTTTAAAAGCAAATAATACTTATACACAGTATTAAAATTAATCAATCGTAAAATTACACAACTTCATCAATATTCCCAAACGTATGAAGACGTTCTTAAAATAAAGTTAACTTACCGATATTGCATAGATCAAATGTATGAGGATAGTTTACATTTCTATCAATGCATTTACCCATTTCCAATAGCTTATTCAGCGACATTGTTCAACACACATCTGAAAGGTCACAAGAAAAAAAATTTTAAGTCAATTCCTACTTAGATCAACAAAACAAATTTATTTTAGTTACTTTTTATTAAATAGTTACAATTAATATAAATATGTATATACATGTCAGAATCACATTATAAGTGGCAATTAATTTTTATTAATTATCATTAAAGTCTCGCATTGTCATCCAAAACAATGATGTATATAAAATTTCAGTTCAAATGTTCAACTTTGAAAAGTGAGGAAAAAATCCTAAAATTTTGACCCAATTTGATAAAAATGAAGCCAAAGTGGCTGTATCTGTAATTCTTTAAATAATTCAAACAATAATTTTAATTAATTATAATTAAATTATCGTATTGTTACCCAAAACAATACTGAACAGAAAATTTCAGCGCTTTAAAGTTTTGACAATCGCCAAAATGGTCGTTAAGTCTCCAAAAATGATTCCAACGTTGCTGTATTTGTAATTCTTTGAATAAAAAGTTTTAATCAATTAATTTTATTAATATATTTAAATTACTGCATTGTCATCCAAAATAAGCGTGTATATAAAATTTCAGCTCATTCGAGCTCTTTAAAATACATTTTATTAACTTTTGAAAATTCGAGCATGATAAATATAGAGAGAGAGTGAGCTAATAAAAAATGGGAATTGAAAGAAGACTAAAAATCTTCCATACATGTTTAAACAATTCAATCAAACTTGCACCTGAGATGAATTATTTTCGAAACTTACTTTAGAATTTTAAATAGCACGAAAGTTTAAATGAAGGAAATAATGCAGGAGCAATTTCATTCATTAGCTTTCATTAGTTAACTTTGTATAACAGAAAAGTTATAAATTGTACCTTAAAAATCAATAATTATGAGTTAAATAAAATAAAGGCAATTTTATTCAATTTATTTACTCTGCTAACTTCATATTGTCTACAGCTGCAAGTACATTTAATTTTAGAATTAGTTTACTGAGAGAAATGTAACCCAGCGTTTCTCAAACTTTTGACAACTCTACGAGGGGGTGCGAACATATTGAAAAGTCGAAAACAAAAGATTATTTTAAAAAAATTATTAATTTACTGAAAGTAAACAAACGATATACATTCTGATATTATAAAAAATACCCATTTACACTGATATATTACACTTATAAATGTATCAGTGCTATACAAAGCATTTTATAATTAATTTAACAATTCTAAGTTGAGAAAAAGATTAATAATTACTAATGACCTCTCATGGGATTGTCATAAATAAAATTATATAAAAAGTTAACAATTTTCTTGGCAATTTGTACGGTTTATAATTAATCCCTTAACTAACAATTAGAAGTTACTTGATTTGCTTCCCAATGCCAACGTTTTCACGTATATGATACATTGGGGGAGGAGGAATAAAGAAGCAAATAATATGAAATAGGTACATTTTTTCGCAAGCATTGTCAAGGTCCTTTTATTGCACTCCAAAGCTTTCGGAAGAGATTTATGGATAGCATTGCACAGAAAAGATCATAATTCGGAAGACGTATATATACGTCCAGGGAAATTAACGCTTTGGCTGAGCGAGACGATTATATACGCCGGTGCACTTAAGAGATTGAAATCGTATTGCAGCTTTAGCGTCGAAGTATAGTATTTTTAAACTCAATACATTATATTTATGTGGAGGGGGTTGATGAAATTATGATTGAATATTGGGTCACTATTTATTTAAACTTTGAGAAGTACTGATGTAACCTATTTACCGAATTTTTCTGCAATTTTATTTTAATCAAGAGTGAGATTGCTTGTATAAATTCTCATCACAGCTTGCAAGTTTATGTCAGCCAGTTGCATCTATGACTACTCTTGTTCATCTCCATGTAAGAACATTTTCTATCTATTTGGTTCTTTGACTGTTTTAGGCCCTCTTCCAAAAACCTGTTTGGCACTATTTGCCCCCCCCCTAATGAGTATATGGTTTCATTGTACTTAGATTTACATGTAACGATTCAAAGTAAAACATAGAAAACTTTTCTGAAAAACTATTTTTATTCAAACAGCCATCGAAAACATCTTAACAGGTTGACAAACCTATGTCAACTGTCCTTATTTTTAACTGGATTGTATATTTTTTCCAGAACTGATACATCATCACTTTTAGTTAAGTTTCAATTGTAGAGTAAAGAGAGAACACACAAGCAGGGGAAGGCCTTAAAAATTCATGAGCTGGGATTAGAATCTCATTTTCGGACTATCTTTTTCTGAAAAAAATATTGACTGTTTAATTTAAAACTCGAATAATTGCGATGGGGAAATAAATGTTGGATGGGAAGTAGAAAAATGAATTAAAATTTGATTATTCTTACAAATACACTACTGGCCATTAAAAATTCTACACCAGGAAGAAATGCAGATAACAAAAGGATATTTATTGGACAAATATACAATACTGGAAATAACAAGTGATTAAAATTTTAAGAAGTTGGAGAGCATTGATCCTGAAAAATAAGTACGCAGAATAACCAATTCTGGCAATAATAACAGGACTTACACGCCTGGACATTGAGTCAAACACATATTTGATTGTATGTAAAGGTACAGATGACCTGTGGCATCGTGTTGAAGCTGCATGGGCATCAATCATGGATTGGCGTATGGTGATAAGCTAGTCACTCAGCAACCATGAACCACACAAAGAATGAGATCTTGTAAACCTGCAGGTCAGGGCAAAATCCGAACAATATCCGTATAAAGAAAGGTCCGTGAAATATCGGCAACATGAGGTCGTACATTATCCTGTTGAAACGTGGGTTTTGCTGCTCTCGAATACAGAGTAAAACCACGGGTCGCAACACACTAGAAATGTAACGTGCACTGTTTAAAATTCCATCAATGCGAATAAAAGGTGACCTAGACGTGTTGTCAATAGCACCCCATAACATCACGTAGGGTAATAGGCCAGTATGATGATGACAAATGTACACTGCCGATGTGCGTTCACCCAGATGCCTCCAAACACGGATGTGACGATCTTGGTACTGTAAACAAACCTGGATTCATCTGAAAAAATGAAATCTTGACATTCGTGTGCCCAGGTCCGTCGTTGATTACACCATTCAAGACGCTCTCATCTGTGATGCAGCGTCAAGGTTAACTGCATCCAGGATCTCCGAGATGATAATCCATGCTGCTGCAAACGTCTTTGAAACATTTCGTGCAGACACTTGTTGACGACCACAATTCTTGATTCATGGTTAATAAAGTGTTACACGTTCCATTAAGGCTATGCGGGTAACATGCCTGTCTTCTCGGCTGCTAGTGAAAGGGGCAAATGAGATCCAGCACGGCATTACATATTACCGTCCTGAATCCACCGATTCCAGATTTTGCTAGCAGTCATTGTATCTCGACAGATGCGACCAACAATACTACGATAAGATAATTAGCAATCCCGGTATGCTACAATATAACCTTTATCAAAGTCAGAAACGCGCTGGTACGCATTTCTGCTTTTTCAGAAGGCATCAGCACAACTTTTCACCAGGCTACAACGTTCAGTTGTCATTTGTGTATGAGAAACTAAATAGAAACAATTTCCTCACATTTAAACACGTTGTAGGTGTCACGACACACGTCTGATTTGTCTGAATGCACTGAAAAGCTTATCATTTGCATATCACAGCATCTACTTCCAGTCGTTTTAATTTCACGTCTGTAGCATGTCACTTTCTTGGGGTAGTAATTTTAATAGCTAGTAGTGTATATATATATATATATATATATGTTACCGTTGGAGTGCATAATTCAGTTTTTTCATTGAATAGCTAGGTATTTTGTTAAATAACTGGACAAGTCACACACACACAATTAAAGTATATAATAGATGAAAAATTTCATACTTTCCCTTGTTATTCTACGAAATAACTAAGGATAGACTGTTAAAAAAGGTGAAAAATAAACAATTTTAAAGATATTTTATAAATTAATTGATCATAAATAGCTAAAATATCTCGAAAAATACATTTTATCCCTTTTGTGGATGAATAATTGATTAATAATAAAGGAAAGCATATGATATAATTTATTATTGTTCATATTGCTAAATGAGTTAAAAAGAAAGAAAAAAAAAGAATATGTTACAAAAATAGATGGATAATATTTAAATATTATCAACAAAAATACATTCTGGTCAGAAAAACTGTTGCTTCATAAAGACACTGTGAAAAACTTTTTAAAAATACATTTGTAAGAGAATATAATTTTAAATTTTATAAGATACCTTTATATATATATATATATATATATATTATATATTTTACTTTTCTTTATTTATTAGAGCAAGGATTTCTGTGATGACACTTTGGATTGCACTGCTTATTATCGTTGAAACAAGCACACTTTTTACTATTTTACAGTTTTTTTTTACAAGTGCACTTTTTAAATTCTTGTCCAGTACCGCAGCTTTGAGCTGTTGCAACAGAACAAAGCGTTGTATCAATATTTGGAACATCTTCAATAGAAATTAATTCTGGTTACATATACTGAACTGATATCTAGAGTACAATTGTTTTTATACGGCCATTTCTAGTGGTTTAAAGAACTTTACAGAGCTGTATTTTATACTTTAACAATCAAGTAATCATTATTCTATAAAACACCTAGTTAAATCATAGAATTCAACACTTTTATATACTTTAACTGGCTTGTCCAGTTATTTCATGAAATACCTAGTTATTCTATGAAATAACGGCTTTCACCTTGAAATGGTAACATTTATTGTACATATATGTTAACCAGTATCTATCTATATATGTAATATATTTTTTTATATGTAATTCAAAAATATACACAAAATAGTTATAAAACTAAGATAACTATAGTCATGATAGTATTATGTCTTAAGCCACAGTAGTACTATAGCAAACTTCTGACCTCTATAATATGTATATATATAGAGATCAGAAGATATTATATACATATATATAATATTTTATAATAAAATAAGCGACAAATTGTAATTATTACAAAGCTAAGAAAGAATAAATTGGTGCCAAATAGGCAATAGGCCGCCAAAATATAAGTAAAATAAATGGTTCAAAATAGAAAAATAGAATTTACAAGAATCAGAGATGTAGAGCTCTTAAAATTTCGACACAATAGAAAAAACAGTTCTATATTGAAAATTAGGCCCATATCTATCTACAGGTAGGGAGAACAAAATACAGTAAAATAAAAGGAATGTATGTATAGTGAGAATAGAAAGGTTTCTCACATAAGAGATGAATTTAGAAAACATTTTTCAATAATAACTAAGATAAAAACTTACATGTAAATATGTTAACCATTTTTTTAGAAGACGAAGCACCTTAGTCGATATATATATATGTTTATATGTAAGAGGATTTTAAAAAAAACTTAAACAGAAAACTTGATTACTCCCGTTTCATAATCAATAATTATAATGGTTACAAAAAGGCATTAAATTAGATACCAATAACTTCATATGCAGTTAGAATGCAATATTAATAAAACAAATAATATATTTTTTCGCATTCCATGAAAGGTTAGGTTATCATTTAACAACTTAGTATATGCTCACCAAACGGTTCAATGGACCAGTACCATTGTTTTCTCTCCACATTTCCAAGTAGTCCATGCAATTGGTGTCATAAGGAGGAGGTAAAAGTTCCTGCGTTTCCTGGAATATGCAAATATAAGATATTAATTTAAGAAAAATTTGATTTATTACATTTTACTGGGGGGGGGGATACCACCTGTCAGTTTGTTGGCAGACAAACCCTCAATGTACAAATATTCACTGCTCAAATTGTAAAAGTGTATTTTACATGTACTTTGTAGTTCTAATTTTTAACTATCTCTTCTTTAAAAATTTCTGTTATTTTGTACACTTTCTTCATTTGTTCTTTTTTTCGCGAAATTCATTCTTTCAAAATTCTTCTTCAGAAAATTTTAAATTTCCATGACCCATTATAACTAACTATACTTTTTGTATAAATAAATTAATACAGCAACACGAAAATTTTTTTTAATAGCGAGATAAATAAAATATTGATGGAAAGGCCGAACCAAATTCTAGAAAATTATCTAACGATTAAAAAACGTACTGGACATGCACGAAAATGCTCCGATGTGACCTCTCCTTCACAGCTCCGAAATCGGCTTGGTTACCACAATTGATGCGCTTATAAATATCGGAAAAGAGGAAAAAACAAATCGTGCCAAGAAGTGGGTGATCCTACAATTAAGCCCTTAAAAAAGGGTACAATTTCATGCCCGTTTTTTCCTCCTTCATGAAGGATTGAGGCTAAAATAGGATTTGAAGAAAGTCCTAGTTGAACAATTGATTTTTAGCGCCAAAAAAATTTCACCAAATGGCTGAGGTGGATTAAGGCGGAGACCCTGGCGGTAAAAGGTTTGAGGCCCTTGGGCTCAAGAATCAAAAAACTAAAATAGTGAAAAAATTACTGAACTAAGTTTTCAAAATAAAATGTATTGCTAATAATAAAACTCAGCAGCTCAAGAAAAATCTTAACTGTATTTAAAAAAAATTTAAAATGTTACTTTAAGAGCTTGTGCAATTTTGCTATACATTTTTACTTCTTAATTTCTCATTGGCAGATTCAACAATTATTTATGCCGTCTCTTTTTGTCCCAAACACCTTGTTCTATACCTATTATGGCCATGTTGTTCGCCTTCTCTCCTATAGTACCTCTTAAACATTTTAACATTCTTTTAAACTGAAAAAGATCTCTCACCTGATGCATTCGATATCGGTAAAATATTTTCAAAAGTATCTCTACATTAAGGATGTTATCCTATATATTGAAGTTTCTCTTCTGACTCGATCATTTTCTAGTGGGATATTTTTAGTAAGTTTCCTTTTAAAAATAGTAAAAATTAATCAAATTAATATCATCAAAATTAGAAAATTCAATATCATATTTGTAAGTTTCCTTTAGTTTTTGCGCCTATTTCTTTTAATTTCAGGTAATAAACTCTGGTAAAAAATACAGTTAAGTGTTCTACAACACAGCTTCATAAATCTCAGCTCATCGGGATAGTTCTGTTCTTGCCCTATCGCTTATGACATAAAATCAATTCACTATGAAATTTTCTCTTCTTTCAAAAATTCATAACAGACCCTTTCATAGAAAATAATTTTTCTCTTTTGCTGCCGGGGAGCTTGCCCAGCTTCCTCTTCAAGCGAGAGCCCTGATAAATCAGTTGCTCCTTGTTCCATTTTTCCAAATTCATTTTTAAAATTTGAATGTGATTTTCTAGAGATCTTTTTTGTTGACAAGATTTTTTTAATAATTCGCACTCAACTTAATGCAATGACTTTCTAGTAGCACTTATTCTCTGGAGTATGGTATTCCCAATGATGGCAATATATCCAAAAGTCTTAACTGGTCTTTTTTACCTCATACGTATCACGGATTTCAGACAGGGTTGATTTTACTAATCTTTGTTTTTCTGTTAAGGCATAAATTTCAACTACATTTTGAAACAGTTTGCTTTGAGCTAGAAACATGTCTTTTATCACATTTCATTTTGTTTCATTTATCTCCATTAGTAAATTACACTGATGGAAATAAGAAAATCCCAACATCAAGGAAGGTTTATGCTATTTAGATGAAATTTGGTAGGCTTGTTTATACATTTGAACGATGGCTTTAATTCAAATTTTGCGTTAGGTGCATACGGGGGGGGGTACTACAAGTACTTCTAGTTGCGTCACTATAAGGATGTGACTCAAGTGTACTTTAAATACGCGCTATATCAGTGCTCCTCAAACTTTCTACACTTGTGACCCAATTTTCAATCCTAATTTTTATCGCGCCCCCCTTCCATACAATAACAATGTATTGAATTCAATAATAATATACTTTGACGCAGAGATACAATACAACTTTAATTATAAACCGTACAAATTATCAAGATAAGTTAAATTTTGTATATAATTTTATAACATGACCATAGGGTCACTAGTAATTATTAAACTTGCTCTTTACTTTTTTAGTACTGTAAAATTAATTATAAAACACATTTTGCGGTACTGATACATTTATAAGTGTTTTATATCAGTGTAAATATGTATTTTATATTTTTTATTATGTCAGAATGTATTTTGTTTTGCTTCACTTCAGCAAATAAATAACTTTTTTTAAATAATCTTTTGTTTTTGACTTTTCGATTCACTCGCGCTTCCCTTGCAGAGTTATCATACCCTCTAGGGAGGCGAGCTCCACAGTTTGAGAAACAATGCGCTATAAAGTTCGAGAGTGTTAGTTATCGTTGAGATTTGACATAGTGAGTTGATGTTAGTTCAGAATGACCTAAAGAAGACGACGAAGCCATTGTCAACAGCTCACTAAGTTTGAATAAGGAAGTATAAGAGAGCTAAAAAGGGGGGAATTTTCCTTTTACGATATTGCAAAAAGACTGGGTAGAAATGTATCCACTGTGCATCCTTTTTGGCAGCAGTGGTGCCGGAACCTCACGAAAACTAAGCACTACCCCAATAAAAGTATAGTCTAACCACGCACGGGTCACCACTGACAGAGAAGTCCGCCATATTAACCACGTGGCTGGGGAACATTGCAGTGATATTACAGCAGAAATTATAGATTTTGTTGGCAGCAAATTGAAACAGGAAACTAAAACAAATCAATGGTTTGAGAAACAGCTCACAGCCAGATGTTCGGTAGCGTTCATACTATTAGATGAAATCACTGACATCTGCGACGTTAGTGATGTTTGCTAGAGTTCATAGAAGAGCAAATTGGCGAGGGGTTGTGTTCTCCAATCAAATCTGTTTGGTGCCAGTGATTCAGCGACGAAACTGAGAATATTGGGGTCCCTTCTGGAAAGTCAGGTCTTTTGCCCCAATCCATACTTAGCGTCAATTAGGCGATAGACCTCCTAGAATTCTTCTCCCTTGCGTTAAGAGGGTTTTCGTTTCGTTACTGCAGTGATGGGTGTTTATTCATTAGAAGAAGGCCAGATCAGCGTCTGCAAACAACCTTTCTACTCCAAGACACACTAGGCCTGCACTTGTAACCCCCTTGTCTACTCTCGGACCCGGTGGAGGAATTAATTGAGACATGTGGGAGTAATTAATTGATCAGACGACATGATTCACTAAAACTGTTTATTTGTCACACTATTCAACACAGACACAATAATAATCCAATTAAGATAATTTTGATCAACAACTAGAGCACGAAGGTGAGACCAGTTAGCATGGGGATAATATTTACGGACATTCAATTACTTTCTACGATGACTTATACAAGCTCGTTTTTACCTCCTATGCCTACGCTCACTAACAATTTAACTCTCTAACTTCTATTTGAATAATGAGCACAATACCTGAACTCTTGTAATTCTTTATTCCTTGGATGAGGCCTTGAACACTAATAGTTGGCTTGATCACTACTCAGGGATTCCAATTTGACACGTCGTACACTGTTTACGATCTACAGACGGATTGCTGAATTCTCATTAATTCACTTCACATCCGAGCTATCCTCACTTCAGTCAAATTCAATTCTCACTTTAATCTTCTTAGATTCTCACTTCACTATCTCTCAAAGCTCCGAATACAGAATTTATATAATAAACTAAATTTGCATAATCACGTTTTCATATCTTCAGTGAAAGTTGGTTGAAATAATTATTTCCCTAAAGAAAATCCCAAGGAGTTAGTTGAAATAACCGCATAGATAGATCTGTCACACACTTAGTTATAATCTGACACGAGAAATTTTCCTTGATTGCAAGAGCATTCTCGAGGTGAAATCACTGCATATTGTATGTCCGTCTGATGATTAAAACTGTAGCATTTCCATTTATAAATATCTATAGAGGGGTGTTTTCCAATAAAATAACGTGCGTCCTCATAACGTATTCTAACCCAACATAATTTTTAGAGTGACGACGTGTTACATTAGCCTGCTAGATTGCCAGATCTTTCTCTAATTGATCACGAATGGGAATGGATGGAACATCATTCTACAGAAACGACAGCATCATCTACAACAAAAATTAAATAATCTTATTTTGTCCAACCAAGAGCAACAGGAAGGAAATTCCATTCCACAAACAGATACCAGGTACTTTTAGGACATGTTCTATGCATATTTGCATGCTTGCATTTAAAACTCTTACGGTTACTCGGATTTTTATTGTACTAACATTTCACATTTGAAATGGCTA
>BMAO01027868.1:0-50873 GCA_019973975.1 Trichonephila clavata
GGTTACAGCAAATATGGAACGAAATGTCACAAGATATCATGCAGGACTTGTATGCCTCAATGCCTGATCATATCGCATCGTGCATTCGTTCTAGAGGGGCTTCAACAGGCTATTACATCCTCCGTTCTTTTGCCTTTTTCTCTGAAATAAATGATAGTTTTTCTTTGATTCTCTAATCATTTACTTATATCAAAGTAATCATTACGTAAGTAAAATTTCGTTTCATTTGGACGACTCCTTCTTGGTGTGCTAATTTTTTTTGTCCAAGAGTGTATATCGTTCAAATTTTAAATTGTTAATAAAATACTTTCTATTCATCCATTCAAGTTTCAAATACATTTTTTTTAAAATTTGTAGTGGATGATACTTGATATTAATACATTTTTTGAAATATTAATTCATTAAATTTTTAAAAAATGAATCAATAGTAACAAACAAAAATAGTCCAACAGCATATATAAAAGAGAAAATCGTTTGTTGTGTCCTTGTTGCGAAATGGATAGTGCGTTGGACGTATAATCCAAAGGTCGTGGGTTCGAGTCCCACCCGGGATTGCCTAATTTCTGAGAATGGGATTTCTTTTTTTACTATAGGTTTTATTAGAATAATAAAATTTAATTAGTGAATAAATAGTAACAAACAAAAAATAATCCAATACCCTTTATAGAAAGGAAAGCGGAAAACTGCAAAAAAAATCCCTTTCTATGTTGTCTCTTAATATTGTGATTCTGTCATATGTTTATACATATTTATATTAATTGTAACTGTTTAATAAAAACACATACTATAATAAAATTTAACTAAATTAAAAACTAAAATAAAATAACAAAAATAAAAATTTTCTTTGTTGATTTAAGTAGGAATTGACTCAAAAAATATTTTATATTACTTGTCATAGTAGAAAAGCTACTCACACTTACTTGATCAAGACAACTCCCGAACAGTTGAACTTTCAGACTTTAAATTTCACAGGCATGCTTTTTTCCGTTGAATAGAGATTTGCCAAAAACGGCTATTGTGGAAATCTATTCTCTAGAGCAGGGAGGGGGGGCGAACCTTTTTGGATCGACGTGCCATTTTTTTTCTACAGAAATATTTAATGAGCTATAGACGTGCCACTAAACAATTTTGACTTGTGATTATTGGAGAAAAAATAAAACTTAAATACAAACAATTCAAAACTATTTACCACGAAACAAGATATCAATCATTGCCATGGCCAAGTAATTTTAGCGCTTTTTTCACATGTTGTATTTTACAATAATGCCATTAATGAACTTTTTGCTAACAGAAAGTAGTACTGTACCGCTCCTCTAAATGTACTACTATTGAGCTGAAAAGAAATAATGACACAAATCTGTATCAACACTATAAAAAAGCAAAACTAGCGAAATTCATGAAAATTTGTAGGAAAATTCGGGAAAACTATGGGAAAATTTAAATGATTCGGCTCATCTAGGGCACAAATGCGACCAAATGCCGAAAACGCGAGATCAATTGGTTGCTTATTGGCTGAGAAAAAGGAACGACAAAATATGGAACGAAGACGAAATTTGCGTCCTAATAGCGCTTTTGTTCCACTACGTGAAAAACGCGCTAAAAATGCATTTTTCGTTGTAATCTATTAAATGCTTTTGTTATACGTGTAATTCGAATTAAAGTAACATTAGTGTGACTTCTGTTGTTGCAGATTAGATGACAAATAGCTTATATAAGTATAGAAAGATGTTATTTTTAGCAGAATGCATGTTGAGTTGGAGTCGTCTGCCAAATGGTTTCTAAGCGAGTCTTTAATGTTACTCATCTCTAAAAATAATAACGGACAGATAAAAATATAGTTAAAGTAGTTAAATGTTAGTCTTGTTATGTCAATCATGACTGTCTGTTAGTCATGTTAGCTCTAATGTAGTTTTTTTTAAAAGTAGTCTTCACACAGTTAAATGTGTGTGGAATTGAATTCCACATGTTTCTAAAATTACGTTACTTGCATTTTTACTTATATTGCTTGTTAATCTTTTTGTTTCAATCACAATTACAACTTCTTTCTCGTTTCAATAAGTTTTTGAATCCATATTGAACTATATTGAAAATCAATCCGTTTAATTTCAAATTCTTCAATTTTTAGCCAATCGAATTGGGACAAGTTCAGTTTATCAAATGAAGTCACATCAGGGTACATAATGAACTTGAGAGTTTCAGATAATTCTTTAAACTGAGAAAAAAATCTCACTGAGAATTTCTCGATTGTGACGAATCAATTACGGAAATATTTTGAACTAAAATTCAAACCGTTTTGTCCGGTGGCGTGCCCAAAATATTGTGCCGCGTGCCATTGGTTCTCCATCCCTGCCCTAGAGGGATGCAGGATCTTCTAGATAAAAATTTACATTTTTAGCTCGTTTTTCACGTAGTGGAACAAAAGCCGTTTTAGGACGCAAATTTCGTCTTCGTTCTATATTTTTTCGTACCTTTTTCTCAGCCAATAAGCAACCAATTGACCTCGGGTTTTCGGCATTTGGTCGCATTTGTGCCCTAGATGAGCCAAATCATTTTAAAATTTTCCTATAGTTTTCCCGAATTTTCCTACAAATTTGCCTGAATTTCGCTAGTTTATAATAAATTTCATTCCATAAGCCTCTTTGTTAGTTAAGCTAAATAAACTTTACGTAATATAGTAGTTAAGTTATTATTAATTGTATATTCTTTCCTTGTTAAACTTAAAAGAATAAATACATAGAAGCGAGTTTTATGCCTAGACAAGGAGTTAAGTCACCTTGTCCGGGCTTTTGTAGCTTCTGTAAAAAAAAATTTCTTTTTTTTTGCTTTTTATAGTGCTGATACAGATTTGTGTCATTATTTCTTTTCAGTTCAATAGTAGTACATTTAGAGGAGTGGTACAGTACACACTACTTTATGTTAGTAAAAAGTTCATTAGTTGCATTATTGTAAAATACAACATGTGAAAAACGCACAAAATTACTTGGCCATGCCAATGATTGATATCTTGTTAAACTATATAGGACCTACAAGCTTTACATTTCCCAAATATATTTTTGTTGTTGTTGGATAGAGATCTGCTAAGAATAGGATTTGTGAAAATCGATTTCCAAAGCAGGGGTACGTGACATAAAAGATAAATATACTTCTGTTTTAAAATTTCAAGTCCTTTCGTTTTTAAATGAAGATGCGAGGGCAATAGGGACGATTTTTCAATACAATCCAAAAGCTTAATGCTAAGACTTAGAAATCAATAACTTAAAAATAATATATACAGCCATGCAATATCATGAAACACTCAATGATCGGTGGTCCCCAAGCTGTGGGTTGGGGATCGGTAACGGTCCGAGGAACAAACACTAGAGGGCCACATAAGGAACATTAAATTTCGATTTTACTTACTGAGATATATTTCTTTCAGTGAGACTTTCCATTGAAATCACGTGGCCATGGTAGCCTAGTGGTCAAGGCATCGGATCGTGACTGGCGTGTCATGAGTTTGAGCCCAGTACCACTAAAGACACACCGAGTAGGGGAGTGATGCACGTTAAATCTGTCGAGATCTCAAACGTCTTCCCGTTGGTGTGGTGTGGAAATTAGAAGGGGTGCCAGTTCATGTGTAGTCCTCGTCACTTGACCATGGTTCAAAATTACCATGTCCGTCTCCAAAAGCCCTCGTGTAGCTTAACAGTGCGACGTTAATATTCACACACTCACTCCATGGAAATCACTTTATTCTAATTTTTGGTGAGACTGTATTTTATTCTGGAGGCGTGTTTAAATACAATTAGATAAGTACAATTAAAGTTATTAAATTAAAACAATTTAAAATATAAACGAACAATGCCCCTCCCTTCCCTCAGCCAGCAGCAGTAAAATTACCAAACACTGATCGTTCCGCTGTGATAAAAAGGTTGGGGAGTCCTCGGGAGCGGACTTCCTCCCCCCCCCAAAGCCCTTGATTTTTTTTCTCGATGGATTATAATCCTATGTATATAGTACGCAAAATTTAATTAAATATTTGTTATTAATAATTAATTTTATTAATTCGAATTATTCATTCAATAATTAATCTTTTACTGTTTTTTTTCCCGGTAGAATGGCAAAATCAAAAGAATATGTTGGGCGCCGTATTGGAGCATGATAGGAGAATAGTAAACTTTCGACCCTGTGTGTGAACCCGCCTCTCTCCCTTAAAAAATTCCTGTATGCGTTACTGGCCGTACTTCTTTTCCACTGATATGTGATGCCTGAAACTCCGCACATGATTGGCTAGAGATTGATTGCTCTAAAAATATCCACTTGTGTTCAGAACATGATAAAGAAAAGGCGGGTCTTTTAATTTTAAATCAACTTAGCGATAGGAAGATAACCGAAGCTTGTGAGAATGACATGGTTCTGCTTTAGTACATTAAAAAACATATTTTTACACATTCGGAATCAGTATTTCACATAGGAATTTTTCTGGGGGGGAGGGGGGTTGAAAGTCCACTATTCTCTTATCATGCTCCAATACGCCCCCTAACATATTCTTTTGATTTTGTCGATTTTCGGGAACAAAAAAACAGTAAAAAATTAATTATTGAATGAATAATTAGCATTAATAAAATTAATTATAAATAACGAATACTTAAATTTTACGTACTGTGTACATAGGATTATAAGCAAACGAAAAATAAATCAAAGGCTTTTTGGGGGGTCCGAACCCCAGGTCCCCCTCCCCCCTTGTGTGCGCCACTGTTCAAAATGTATACTTTTTCTTCTTTTGACTTTTTTTTTTGTATTAATACCTCTCGGTAGCTCACACAATTTTTCAAGGGGGGGGGGGGACCATGGTTGAAAGTTCCCCAACTCGTATAAAAAAACTTGAAGGCTTTGGAGGGGGGGTGTCCGGACCCCCAGGAAACCCCCCTTGTGTGTGCGCCACTGGTACTTCTTCATTTATTTTATTTTATCTGCACCAGTGGTCTCCAAAATTTTTGACTCACGGTACCCTTTGAACTACAAGTGGGTGGGTGGGTGTCAGAGAAAGATCCTATACTGGCTGTCAAGGACACTATAACCTCCAGATTTTCACCTACTTATTTCTACTAGAAGTGCTTTTGATAATTTCTGTAATTCATTGTAAACATCTGAAGTCCTTCATAACTTTTGAATTTCCTTTCTTTACCTCTTGTAATCTGCTAGATATTTGCTTTTGTAAACCCCGTGTGATACTTTGTGGTGCACGAGAATTAATAAATGTTTGCAATATAAAAAAATGCTCTGTTTAGATTGAAATAAATTAATGTATGATTAAAAAGGTCATACTGATATATTCGAAAAGGGGGTTCTGATTTAGGGATATGTTATGTGTGGACTTTTCGTGAAACATGTTTGTGCTTTATGAAACAGATACTCAGACGAATTGTTTTTTTAAAACTAATAGGATAATTATAGGGTTTGCATCCCAGGGATCCTGGTGGTTTTTTCAAATCCCGGGATTTAATTTTTGTCTGAATTATATTTTGAAATTTTTTCAAAGTATTTTGTGTGAATCTGATATTACATTTAATGTATCTTATATACTTTTTCTTGAACTGTATACGTTTAATGTCTGTTTTCTTACGTGTTGAACCTTGAAGGGTTCAAGGCGGGTGTGTATATTAAGCCGTGAAAATCAATGTGTTTTCTCTTATTTTCTTTTGTAACTTTCTCTCCATCGCGAGTGGGGTCAGAAAACGGACATTTCTCCCATCCTCAGTATGTCCGGTGTCAGCTAACTTGAACAGAGGTAATTAGAATTTTTGAAAGACATCTAGTAGGATTTTCAGCCGCGGGATCCCAGAATTTCGAAACCCCAGGATCCCGATTATTTTTTTCAAATCCCAAAATCCCGTGATTAAAATAACTAATTCCGGGATTTAATTTTTGTCTGAATTGTGTTTAAAAAATCTTTTCTCATAAAAATTTTCTAAGAATTTTATTCCTCAAAAATTTATATTTTGTTTATGAAAATATGTACGTAGAATTTTTTGTGCAATTATAAGTGCTATAGGAACAAAAAAATGTGTGCACAGCTCTCATTTCTCGTATGGGAGAATGTCGCACAGATCTAAATGGCTCACTGTAATGTTTACACAATAATGTTAGCAACATCTCAAGAATAGATTTTGTTACAGTTCCTTCTTCAATTAAATGCCGTTAATTAATAGCGGACCTGCTACGAATACTTGAGAAACTTCAAATCCCATTGTATTACTAACGGCTCATGCAACTGGATCTTTAATTTTAAATGAAGTAACACTTTAAATTAATTCACATTCTGATTCAATAACTGGATCAATTTATATACAAAAACCATTAAGTGTAGCAGAAGAACTAAATAAAGTTATCAAAGAGGTATATGCACCAATGCAGTCTATTAGATTTGAGACACTGTCATCAAAATTTCAAAAAGAAATGCCTCTTTCTTGAAAATGGAGGGAGACGTGGTGACTACCTGAAAGAACATTTAATTAGGATAATACCTACCAGTAAAGAATCCGGAAGTTCTATTTCTTCAACACGACAATTTGTAACAAAAATATGAAGCCGTTTCAACGATAAAATGCTGGAGGAGCTACGTTTTTATAAGGCTTATTTACAGAAACACAAGAAATGAAGAAATGCTTTTTTTTTAAATTTCATTATGTACTATTTTTATTTGTTTTTATGATAAATTAATTTTTTTATTTGTTTCATTAAAATAATATTAAATCATTTTTTTATTTATATTTTCAATTTTACTATACAATTTAAACTATGCTAATTTGTAAGTATTTTTAATAAATAGTTCAATCCTAATCCCGGGACCGATCCCGGGATTGAAGATATGACACTGGATTGCAAACCCTAGATAATTTCAATTTATTCTTCAACCGGTTGGGTGTACAACTTTTACAATCCTGAAATTCCTATACACGAGTTTCATACTTATCGGTGAATGGATTGATAAAATTCTTATAGAGATAAAATTCTAGAGATAGAGATTCCCTATAGAGATAAAATTCTTGTTCTTTACCTCTGAATCTAAAGTAATAGTTTCAATTACTTTTTATTTCCTCTAAGGGTCGAAGGTTCTTTTAAAATATTTTAAGTGAAACCTTTTCCTAAGCACCTGTTTTTTGTTACATCGGAAAACATCTTTTGAACTTAATAGGAGGGTTTAAACTCTCTCACACTTCAATAGTTAGCCCAACCACAGTACTCTTTCCTAAAAAGCACAGTGATGTGTTTATATGACATTACAATCTCTTTTTAAAAATTAGTGATTACCTCTCCCCGTGGCTGTATTACCTCAGTTATCAAGGTATCAGATCGTAGCTGGCATGTCATGAGTTCGAGCACAGTACCACTAAAGACCCGCTTAGTAGGGGTGTAATGCACTTTAAATCTGTCGAGAGCACAAAAGTCCTCCCGTTGGTGTGGTAGTTAGGAGAAGGGGTGCTAGTCAGGTCATGGTCACTTGACCATGTTTCAAAATTACGAGATCCATTGCCAAAAGCCCCCTCAGGGGGCTCACCTTCTTTAGGTGAGTACGGGTGTCACAATCCCGAGGTGCCCTAGTGATATTTTCTTTTTCCCACGGGGTTTACTATCTTTGGTAAACACGGGCTTCACGAACCCGGGGTACCCTAGTGATCCTTCTCTATTTTTGACCCTCTTTCTTGTCATTTAATTCATTCTTTCTTTCTCTTCCCATCTAGACCACAGATATTAAAACAAATGTTTGGCGCAGTATAGCCGAAATCGGCTCTTGCGCCAATAAACCCCAAAATCACTCACTCACCCATTGCCAAAAGCCTTCGTGTAGCTGAACAGTGCGACGTTAATATTCACTCACTCACTCGCCTCTCCCCATACTGGATTTGATCTAAAAATTTCAGTTATCTTATTTATATTTTCCAAAAGTATTCGACTAAATTCAATAACTTTGGTTTATCTTATTTTTCGAATGGGTTCCTAACCCTACTTGGAAAGAACACTGACACATGTAAATAAATATATTATAGTTATTTAAAAAATGAAAATTACACACGGACTGAATTTGTTTGAAACTGTTTACTTACTTAATACAGTATTTTTTTCATTAATTTTATTTCTCTGTTAATTGTAAATGATAGGATTATTTTATTTGCAACCAGTTTTTTTCATATATTCCCCACCTTTTCAGAGTATTAAATGCAACATCATTACGATCGAAACATATAACCAAAAGCATACTAGAAACATTGTTTTCAATCCATAAGAAAATTCATATTTCATAATCTTAGAAATTAAGGCATTTGAAAATATTTTTATCATTTTTACAATCTTATGTTCTCAATATGAAAATAAATTGAGAGTAATACATTAATACGAATTGTATGCTTATTTCTGTGTGTGTACTACACCACTTTCTTAAAAAAATAAAAAATACACTTTGAAATAGAAAGAAAAAAATATTTTCTGTAGAAAAAGAATCTGTAGCAACATACATTTGTTACGCATTTTCTATCAAAATATTCATAATCAACTTATTGAGAAATATCTCGCTAATGTAATTTAGAATTTGCGTGTTTCAATCAACAAAATCTGAAAACAGTTTATCCCAGTTCATGTTTATTATAGCTAAATAACCATAATCGAAAGTTTTTTGCTCATTGGTATATGTCATATATTCATGACCTGGTTGATTTTCGTAGCGTTTCAAACATCCGTAACATATGAGCAATGATGAAATATTTTCTTAAATTTAGTTACATAAAAACTGTACCATTGATGCAGTGAGAATTATTTCTGCGTCAATACAATCGAAGTCAACTTCTGGAGAAGGAATGCGTTTAACCACTTTTTCCCTCGGAAGTTTAAGAAAAACTCGCCTGGACATGATTGAAACAGTCTCCAACGTGATCTACTAATAGATATGTTTCAATGCATTCAATTCCCTTTTAAACACGCTTTTATAAGTTTCACTTGTATGTAACGGAATCTTGGAACACGACTGTTACCCGCTTTAAAAGGTCAGATTAATTCAAAATTGTGTACATTTGTCAAGGATGAATGAAAATAGAATAATTTCATAATTTTGTTCCATTGTCCTGATCAGGATCATCAGGAATAACAATTTCCAGATTTGGCGACTAATTCCATACACTATTTCCAGATTTGGTGACTTATTGCATATACCATTTCCAGATTTGGCAACCGATTCCATGTTTAGAGACTAAAAGATTAAAGTGCAACCCTAAAAGCGAATACACTTATGGTTTATTCAACTAAAACAAACAAAAAAGTGCTCTTTTATGTAAGAAAGGGAAGGGTGGGCGTGTCAGCAATTTCTTAACCTAATGCTTTGTACTAAATTTTTACACTAACTCAGGATTTTCGAATAGAACTAGTAAGAAATTATGACAATTAATATAGAACACCCCCCCCCCCGCTTTTACCCCAATGACATTAATTTTCTCGTTAATCATCTTATTCTTATATTAAGAATCCTTTTTTTACTTTCTAGTTCGATTCACTATAAAAAAAAAAAGCGTGTTCTTTGTTTGTTTTTTTAACTATGATTTATTTTAACGTGGAAACTGGGGAGAAAAATTTGCGAGAAAAGTCTTTTCGCCGGGAATAACGCTGCAGTGTGATAAACACATGATAAACATTTTCGATAACAGTTTGGGAAAGTATGAGACAGTCCTTGATAACAAATATTTTCCATCATCAAAGGCTTGATAAATTGCAGCAAATTCTCTGACGAAGCCTAACCATACGGAAGGTGTTACAGTAATTCCATCTTTGGGGTAGGTTGAAGAGATTCCGGGCCATCGACCTTATATCGGAGCAAGTGAATTCGAGCAACATCTGTAAAATCAGAAACAATTGTGTAGTTGTGACCACCTAGATCAGTGATTCTCAAAGTGGTCTATATGGACCCTTCAGGAGTCTATGACGACATGCAAAGGGTCCACGTCAGCGAAAAAAAGAATTTGGGGGTCCATGAGGTGTCTACAATAGCTTAAACCCGATCGTGACTTTAATTTTAAAAGAAAATTTAATCAAGTGAACAAGATTTACCTATCTAACAGCTTTATTTACTAAATTTACTGGGGTTAATTTGTAGTTACAAGACGACAGCATAAATTTTAGTTTAAAAACCCCATCATTTTAGTGTTTCTTGCCAGAATCAAGCTAAAGGAATATAAAACTGGCCTTCGCTAACTTTAACACTTTTTCAATTGTGACGGTTCTATCCGCGACTATACTAACACCTTGGAGACTATTCTGGGGGAAAATAATTAATTCAACTAACTTTCGCTGATCAAGAAAGCGTGATTATGTAAATGAAGCATATTATATAAATTCTGTTTTCCCGAGTTTGTGATTTGGCACGTTGTAGTTGGCAAGTGGGAGTTAACGTAGAGTCTGCGAGTTAGTTGTTAGTTGAAGATTGAGAGATAGTGGAATTAATAAGAGGTCTTGGAGTTGTCCAGGAAAAAGATTACAGAGCGTGGATCCAATGACGTTGATAAAGCCCGATAAAGATCACCTGCAAGTTTCCAGTGTAGGATCCGATGCATAAAAAGTACAGGTGTTGAGCTTAATTAATTAGAAGTTAGCTTATTAGTGAGCGACGTAGTTATATTTGAGCGTATTTAAGCTGTTTTAGATTCAGTTGAGAGTCCGTAGTAGTAATCCCCGTGTTATAGAATCTCACCTCTGCACTCGAGTATTTAATCACCTACTTTAATTAGATTGTTATTGTGTCTGATTGATATTTGGTAACAATAAATTTATTAGATTTGAAATCATGTCTGTGGATCATTCAGTTTCTCCCACACACCTAGCCGGGTTTACAAGTAGACAAGGGTGTTCAGAGTCAAGTAGGAACCGACCTCTATCACAAATTTGTCTCAGTCAATCTACCAGAAAAATAGGTTAAAACACTATGTTCACAACATTTAAATGCCCTTTATTCAGGTTTTGAAACTAGGTTTGAGAATCCTTTGACTATGCTAATATCACAGTAGGCAATGAATTCATGTTGTCACATTAAAAAAAATGTCTGATTACAAAAGGAACTGATTTTAAAAGCCCTTATGATCTTAAAGTAAAGTTTAGAAACAAATGTCAGCAATTTTGGATTTAAAAAGATATATCTGTTATTAATCTCGAATTATGGAACATCCTAAGAAAATTTTTAATTGCTTCTCCCAGAGAGAAGGAGTTTCAGCACGCTTGCCAATCTTCAAAATAAAAACAGAAAGAAAAAAAGAAAGATAGGATACTACTAACCAGAGAGATTTAGGGTTAAACTTGAAAAGGTTAAAGCTAAATGTTGAAAATTTGTTTATTGAAGCAACAGATTCCTTCCACCTATTAAAAACATTTCTTTGTTGCTCAGTTGTTTTATGTAACTATTATTTCATATATTAATTAAATTTTAATTTAATGAATTCGCATGTGTTTCTTAAGTTTTAAACACTCTACTTAATTACAGTTAGAAACATACTAAAACGTTCAAAGTAAGTAGTGCTTTACCTGTTGTCAAAAAACATTTAAACTGATAAATTTGCTAAAATTTTATATTACGTAAGTATGGGGTCTATCTACTACACAAAACCAAAAAACATAGCATGGGGTCTATGAAACAAAAAAGTTTGAGAACCTCTGACCTAGATGGGAATGATTCTCAGGAACAGCGTTTGGCTTAAATAAAGAAAGTTTTCCGTTGACTTTTCAAAACATTCTCTTTTTTTTTTTTTTAATCTGTTTGTACGCTTAAATTTTTTTCTCTGATTTCACTCATATTACAAGAAGGGTTTGATCCGAACCACTAGCGTAGCTGTTTCTGAATGCGCCTGTATCAAAATTTTGTGGGCCCCTTAGCGTTTTACAATTTTGTCCTTATGCAAGATGGGCCCCTGTAGTTTCGAAACCCCTATCATTGATACGGATGATACAGAAGTAGCTGTGAATCTGATTCGAACATTTCCTAAAATAAGCCTTTTCACTCTTTTCTTATTGTTATATACTTAGAGACAAGAGAGAATATATAGGTACATATTTAAAAAAAAGTAGCTTTGCATTTCATAGAATAATATTTGTTAGGTTATACTTTCTAAGAATGTAGGTTATTAAATAAGCAGGGATATAAAAAAAACTATTAAATTCGTACTAGTAAAATTTTATTTATGCACGCAGAAAAATTATTTATGCTACTTTAGATCTAAATATTCGTTCT
The DNA here is from genome assembly GCA_019973975.1 of Trichonephila clavata. Classification (NCBI taxonomy): domain Eukaryota; kingdom Metazoa; phylum Arthropoda; class Arachnida; order Araneae; family Nephilidae; genus Trichonephila; species Trichonephila clavata. The sequence goes on from BMAO01027868.1 coordinate 12,242, forward strand.
TTACGCGCAATTTACATTTATTGAATACAATAAAAAAAAAAACATTTGGGAATAATTGAGATATTTTTCTATCAAATTTTAAATATTGTATATTAAAACTTTGTATAACAAAAACGACAAATGTTGCTTCCTTTTCTGAAAGGTTGAAGAATTACCTTGAATTCTCTAGATATTTCTAAGTCCATCATGAGAAATAAGCACATTCCTGAGAATGACAGGGGTTTTTCTAAGCCAATAGAATGTTTGCTTGACCACGGCTGAATTTTCTTTTGACCTTCTATCTCCTTGTGACTTTCTTTAGAATTTTGCATTCTGTTCAAGCTTGGTATTAATGTTGTAGTGTTGTTAGGCTTAGGGTTAAATATCATAGTTAAACTATAGCTATCAATTTGAATTTCATTAGGACAAAGTTATTTTTTATTCATCGACATCTCAGAGGTAAGAATTTGCTGCATTTAATGTAAAATTTTTTAATAATATTTCTGTAAAAATTGTAACTTTTTAAAAAGATGGCAGTTTTTTTCTCGGGAAAATATACATTTCTCTATATTTCTGAGATACATTTATATTTTGAGTTCTTTTCAAGTTATTAATTATTCATAATTTATTCCATATTTTCAATATGTTGATAGAAATATGAAGAAATTGAATTCCTTTTTACAGTTTATTATTTCTTACTGATTTGTAGCACAATGTTTTTTTATTTTATGAATTTCGTATGCGTGAATAATTTATTTCAAAACTTCTGTTTTAGAACAATATTCAATTAATTTTTATCTCGATTTAAATTCGTGTTATTTGTATACGTACATTGATTATAAAAAAGTTAAATCCTAAGAATAAGTAATTATAGTGACTTTTTTACAATAAAAACTCAATTTAGAATTAAACGTCAATAAATCAGCATTAACCGAATTATATGAATAGACATTGAATATAAATAATAATCAACAATGAAATTTTTTGGTTGTTTTGAAAGTTCGAAATTATAAATCAATGCTGCCATTTATGAATAATATATTATAATTATTTAAGTTAGATTCAGAAATATTTTTGAAATAGAAAGGTATTAAGAAGCTATTTAAATTAAAAATTTAGTTTTTAAACTTTTTCAGTTGGAATTAAAACTGAAAAATTAAATTAGTGAAAATTTGAAAATGTACTTATTTCATTTTTAAGACATTATATATATACTAGCTGACTTTGCTGTGGCTTTGTTTTAATACGTTAGATCAATATTATCCTAAGCTATTCAATGCAGTCAAATTAATCTTCGTTTATAATTTTGGAGGGTTGAAATAAAGTATAAAACATACCTAATTTTAATTTTGCACTTTATTCATCTCCTATTTGAGTGTAGTATAATGCATGAATTACTAACTAAGTCGTTAAGTAACAACATATGAAGATTTAATTTCATAAATGTGGTGAATAACGTTGATTCTTTGCAATTTTTAAAATTATTTTTATCATTTTAAAGTATAACAACAAATAATTGTATACAACTAATTGCTAATCGGTGCACAATATTTTTGGGTAACCCGTATTTTGCTAACTCAAATAAATTCAACTGTTTCCGCACACGTGAGCATGTAAGATCTAGTTGCCCATTCGAGAAACATGGATTTTTTAAGTCCAAGTATCAACTGAATATTGTTCAGGTTTCAGATTCATTTATGGTCATCGCGAAAGCTAGACGAATAGGGAATTGAAGCTTTTTGAATGGTATTAGAGATTCTGACGGTATCAGTGGAAACGTGGCAACAGATTCCGTAGTAGCAGAACCGAATTTTCGTTTAAACTTTACAGTCAAACTGTTTGCTTTAAGAAGTTCCCGGTACAATTCTTTTGATGATCAAACGTGCACCGTTGCATTATCTAGGTCAGGCATGTCAAACTCATTTGATATCACGGGCCACATGAACTTTTTATATTAAGTTGAATGCCGCATGTTTCCAATGTTCAAGAAATTAATTAAACAGGATTTTTAGAATGATTATATTCTTATTTTTAAAAATCAATGTATTACTTATTATACATACATAATCGTTTGATATTTCCTTTCATTTTTTAAAAATATATATGTTTTATTAAAAAACAAAAATAAAAGTTGCATTACGAAATACAATTTAATATTTATTTTATAAGATATTTAATATCGTTTGTTTTCTCGAAACGCAAGTCGTCAAAACTTGGTTGAACATATTGAGCTGATCTAATTTTAAAAAAATGATAAATGTTTATCATTTAATCTTGATCTTTCAAAATTTTTGTTATTTTTGCTTAAAGAAAAAAGTTTTCGCATAAATAAATGCTTCCAAACATAGCCATTCATTATACACGGAGAAAAAAGAAATACTCAAAAATGACTACATGGACATACTCATTTTGAAATGAGTTTGTTTGTATCAGATTTGAACGCATGCCTTTACGAATATAAAATATTACATGTACTCAAAATTTCAAAAAATGGTAAATTAACACTATCAAACCGATTAAAAAAGATATTCAGGATTAAAGAAGTTTTTTTAATATACTGGCTACATATTTTAAAGATTGGGGTTCAATAACAAATTTAGTTCTCATAAATCTTCCGAACTATTTTTCGTTTCTACCACGCTACCCGCGGACGAACACATGAGTACTAGATTGTTTTGATTTTGTGTTATGACTTTAAATGAAAACAGTCTTTTTCTTGACTTTTGAATTGAAGTTTTCACCTATTTGTTGTACAAAAGTATGTGCCTTGTTTTTAATATAAGGCTTTTGTATAAGAATTTAGCGAAAAAATGTGATAAAAATCTGCCTTTTTTTAGCGGATTACTTAAAAAAACATAAATTTAAGGTATGTAGCTACATTCGGAGCATTTTATTGAAACATAAATTTTCAACTAAAAAAAAACACTTTTTTCTTTAAAAAGGTTGTGCATAGAACTAGGAATTAAGGGTTAAAGTGTAGTATAGCTTGGCGATGCCAAATTTTGTTGGTGACCAAAATTGATCGCCAAGCTACTTCACTTAGCGATAGGTTTCCCGAAGCCAGAATGAATTCGTTATCTCACCAAATAATCGAAAGCTACTACACTTGAGTCAGGAATTAAAATACAATTCCACAAAATTTTAAATTATTTTGGATAGATTGGGAATTTTTAGTGAAAAATTGCAGTTACAGTAAACCTTGTATTGAAAATTCTAATTAGTATATTCAAATAATATTAAAACTGCACTTATAAATAACATCATTATCTGTACCTAGAGCGATAAGATTTATAATATTTTTTTGAAATCTGTCAATTTTTTTAAAAAAAACATGCTTTTTTCTTACAAATTGTATGTGCAATTAAATGCATAAATACATACACAGAGATTATAGTCTATAATACATATAAAATAAAATAAAAATTTTCTGAAAATTTCAATTCAATATCTTGAATAGAAATCCATTTGTGAACTTTACCATGAAGCCAAAAAACAAAGTTTCTCAGACAATGCTTTTAAAGATTTAAATACAATATGAAAAATGTTCTTCTAGTTGTACATTTCTCACCATATTTATAGCTCAAACTCTCTTTAGCTTCATGTTTAACTAATTTTTTAACCCTTTTGCTGTTTTCTGGAGAGTTTTATAGATTATAAATATTGTCAAGTATAGTAAAATTTTCAAGAAAAATTGCAATTCGGATCTTTTACAGAAAATTCTAATGAATGTATTCAAATAATATTTATACTGTACATAAATAATGGAACATATTTATATGTATTAGGAATTAAAATATATTTGTATTACTTTTAAAAGTTTTTTAAGTATGCCAAATTTTATGCAAAAACTCGATTTTTTAAAAAATTAATGATTTTTTTTCATTTAAATGCAATGAAGTACATAAATACAGTGAACCCCAAAAGTGTTCCTACACTTGCAGTTTCCTATAAAATTTAATGATTTCGACTAATAAAAATTAATGTATAGAAATTGTAATTTTTTTATGATATCTGCAACTTGTTCTTAATGGAATGACAATTATTTTTTTTAAAAATAGTATAATTATTATTTAAAAAAGTTAATAATCAAAAAGCTACGGAAAAATTACGCCACAAAAGTCTTCGTACACTTAACAAAAATCTCAACATATCTTTAAATATTGTATTTCTTTCTTAATTTAGAACTTCGTAGGATATCTTTTAGTGTCCACAACAACTTTTAAATGTCTTGGTATAGATTTAATCAGTTTTTTGTAATTTCTGCATCAATTTACCTCCATGCTTCTGTGATTGTTGTTTTTACTTCCCAGTATGTGTTTATTTGTCATATTTTCTTTTTATTTTAAATCTAGTTCTCCCCAAATATGCTCTGCTGGGCTAAATAAATTGATTGAGGTGTTTTCACAAAATTTTGGGGCAGTTATAAAGACACCAGCGGTGTACATTGAGAGCAGTACACTTGGCGTCATTATCCTGTTGAAAAATGAAGTCGTGTTCAATATAAAATTTTGGATAGACAATTTAAAATTTCTCTTTAAAATATTTGACTAGAGCTCATGGTTCTCAATACCATCAATAATTACCTAATTCTGTGGCTGATTTACGCCCCCACGCAAGAACACTTCCACTTCCATGGTTCATTCATCCAACTAGATTCTTGTGACTAAGTTTCAGAAAATTCAAAATTGACAGAAAAGTGATTGGGATGACAGAAAATTCAACATTTTTGATTCTGATGAGTATATAATAGTTTTAAAGGAAAAAATGAGGCATTTAATCCCGTGAATTTATGTGGAACAATAGCTCCTCCACCTCCATGCTTCAACACAGAGGTGTTTTTCCAGGGAGGGGGGTGTAAATAGGCTTCAGAATTAGGTAATTTGGTATTTTGATGGTATTGAGAATTATGAGCTTTATTTAAATATTTTAAAGAGAAATTTTAAATTATCCTCTCAAAATTTGGATATTTTAGACGACTTCATTTTTTAACAGGATAATGATGCCAAGCGATGATGCAGAAATTACAAAAAACTGATTAAATCTATACCAAGACGTTTAAAAGTTGTTGTGGACACTAAAAGATATCCTATTAAGTTCTAAATTAAGAAAGAAATACAATATTTAAAGCTATGTTGAGATATTTGTTAAGTGTACGAAGACTTTAGTGGCGTAATTTTTCAGTAGCTTTTTGATTATTAATTTTTAAAAATAATAGTTATACTATCTTTAAAAAAATAATTATGTCATTCCACCAAGAACAAGTTGCAGATATAAAAAAAATTACAATTCCAAAATATTAATTTTATTAGTCGGAAACAATAAATCTTATACGAAATTGCAAATGTACGAACACTTTTTGGGTCCACTGTATATACACAGAGATTAGATTTTGGTTCATAACACAGATACAACTAAATAAAACATGTTCTGAAAATTTAAATTCAATATCTTAAAAATATTTTGTGTAGGGATCAGCATCTGATTTTGTTAACTCCAATTCCAGTTTACTAATTATGCTATAACTTTGCTTCTAGATATCGTAGAAACAAAAATAGAGTGTTTTATGGAATCTGAAATGTATAGGCTATAAAATAAAAACACAAAAGTAATTTTGAAAATTTTCACCAAAACTGTGAATTTTAGGTAGACTTTAATGAAATTTACTTGATTCATAATAAGTCATATTGTTTGATTTTTTGGGCACTTGTTTATAGGCAAATAATAATTTAAGTATTCCTTTGCTACATTGGAATAATTTTAGTTTTATTTTCATATTGAACTTTAAAATGGCTTGCATGTCTTGAAAAAGGCAAGCCTACAAAATAAATTTTTGTTTTCAATTATTAATCTTTTAAAAGACTAATTTCTAGTAAATTTTAAAGAACTTTTTTAGCTTATTGGTAAATGTATGGAAAATGTCTTAAAAGTTCTCATAAAGAAATTATTTAAAAGAGTCAACTATTTCAATACATTTATTTTATGATTTCTTTCACCCTCATTTTCGAATATTGAAAGAATCAAAATTTACTGAAAATAACACAGTGAGCAAAATTAGAGTTAGTAAAATTGAAATTAATCTATTTTAAGAATGTTTTTTAATTTTCAGTTTGGGACATAGCATGTAAAAATTTAATCTACTTTAATACTAATATTTAATGGATATTTTGTATTATTAATAATTGGTCTACATTGTTTAAATTGGATTCATCTTATAACATAGTGCAGAAGGCTATGACCATTTAAAAAATCTTATTAAATTGATATTTAAAAAGAGAGAGAGAAGCTGAGTCAAAGTAAGTTTTAATTTGCAACATATTGATCTTCTGGTTGTGAGCCATGCTCTTAAGGTTTGAAAGTCATTTATTCTAAGCTTTAGTAAAAAATAGTATACATCTAAAAGTGCAACCTTTTAAGTTCATAAGGAACGCCATTTCTTTTAAATGAACAACATTTCTATCTATGGAGAAATCCAATTTTTTCCCTATGCTCACGGTTTTTTAAAGCTTTCATTTTTATACCTGGCATGTAACGTGCACACATAAAATTCAATCTTATTTTTTGTGTTAAAAGTGTACATCATACGCCAGATTTTACAATACATATTACCACAACAATGCCAATGTTCAAGATAACTCGTCAAGTTGGTGACCCTGATTTTGCATGTGTCGTATAAGCCAGATTGACAACCATGTGTTTATTACATATATTTTCGCCAATATGGTAGCAATAATATAATGTAAGTACCAAAAATTAATACGGCTTGGGTACAAAAACTCCTATTTGCAGGAATGTTGTACACAAGTGGAAAAACATAAGAAATCTTGGTACTTATGTATTATCGCAACCAACTGGCGACATATATGAAATGAAGCACCTGTTTGCCAATTCAGCACATACAACTTACAGGAAATTGGAGGATACTTGCATATTATCGCCAATTCTAAGTAACTTGCTGAGTTGGCCACCCCGATTTCCTATGTGTGATACATGCTGAATTGGCAACCAAGGGCTTCATTTCATATAATGTCACCAATAGGTTGCAATAAGACACAAGTACCAATCGGGGTTGCCAACTAGGCGAGTTATTATTAGATTTGTGGCATTTGTTGTGATAATACCCAAGTGCTGAAATCAGTAGTCTGACACACATGAAGACCCATAAATTTAAAATATAGTTTTAAAAAACACGCTTTTATCGAACTAAAATCTCAATATAAGAATAAAATGATTAACGAGAAAATTAATGTCATTGTGGTAAAAGCGTGGGGGCCTTTGTACTACATTTTTACACTAACTCTGCGTTTTGGGATAGAACTACTTGTAGTAAGAAATTACAACAATTAATATTGAGCATCCCACGCTTTTATATACGCAGTTATAATTTTTCCAGTTTCAATTTCTTTATTTTTTTTCTGCTTCTTTTCTTGGCATTTCTAAATACCTTTTGTTCTATTTCTTTAAATCCTGGCACTCATATTTTTCTAATTTGTTTTTTATAAAAAATTACTTACATTTTTGCTTCTTAATGTAATTCCTTTTTTGCCAGGAAGGAATAAGCCATTCTTTTAAATTATTTTTCATTTTGGTAGGAGACTGTCATCAATGATTGAAAACTATCGGATGGCAAAATTTTATTTGCAGCGATTTCAAAACCACTTCTAAAAGATATTTAAAGTGTAGTGTACTGATAACAAATTAGTTTCTGTATATATATATATATATATATGTATATATATATATTTCCAATGTGTGGTATTTTTTGAACTGTTGTTTTTATAAATGTGAAATTCAGAAAGACATGCCTTCATGTTTAGTATTTATAAAATTATATTTTTTAAACCTCTTATCTTGTTTCTAAATTATGAATGCTTTATTTTTAATTTGCATTAATTTCATATTCGCTTGTTAGCATTAATCTTCATTTTTAATATTTCCACTCATAATTTATTTTAAATTTTGCACATAGTTCAGAATTTTTCTCTTTTTTTATATGTATATATTTTATGGATAAAAATTAATCTATGAGTTTAATACATTTTGCACTTTCTGCCAAAGACCATTGGTTTCACATTGACTGTTCTTAGATTTGAGTCATAGGGCCTTTTAAAATCATATTCCTTAGCAACTGAATTGCAGCTTTCACATGCCATGCACAGTATTTTATTCTTGCTTTGGGCATAAAAATATTGCAGTTGCCATTTTTCTTGAAAATTACGATGTTCATCGTCAGTTCATTTTCTTACTCTGTTCTATAAGTTTGACTATGTTTCTATTAAATAACTTTCTAGTTTAATATGAATGAAAACCAAAATCCACTTCTATTCACAAACTATTGAGTAAGCACTACATTTTGTCTTGGAAATCTAGGGTTTTTAAATTAAAAAAAAATAATACTTCAACTACTTCTAGTCACGCTATTCGTCTCTCGCCGATTGGACTCTTCAAAGAAAAATTAAAGTCGCACACACGATGAATCGTAATGCGATCTCTATAACAAATGATATTCATAAATGCATTTAGAGTTTTATTAAAAAATAATTTATTTTTGTAAAATTAAATGAGTGAGTGAGTGAGTGATTTTAGGGTTTATTGGCACAAGAGTCGAGGCCGGCTAGACTGCGCCAAACGTTCGTTAAAATATTCAAAACGTTTTAAAATATCTAAAAATGCCGACAAGAACACTGTTTCAAGAGTACAAAGTAAAATTAAAATATTAAAATTCAATTCAAGCAATAAAGGAACATACATTTTGGTGGGGGACGAACCCTGCCACAAAGTCAAGAAAGGTTAAAGCAGAAAAATTCAAAAGTAAAAATCTATTTAAAAAAAATTCAGCCATTTGCTGGTAATGTAAATTGTAAAAGAGAGAACAATTACTTTGTGCCAGTTTTATATCGAGTAGGTGTAATAATGTGAGAATACGGAGTATCAATATGGTAATAATCCGGTAGAACCAATTCCTTCTGATTATATTCTATCATTTCTTCATCCGAGGTATCCTGTTGGGGTGTACTTTTCCGTGGTTTGTGTGGTGCCATTTTTATTTCTATTTTTGCATCGTTTATTTTTTTTAATAATTTTTTTTTTCTTGCCCGAGATTTTGAATTTTGTTTTGAATCCTGTGTTGTAGATGCAGAAGGGGGTTGAGTACAAGAGATTGATGTGGAAGCGGATGTGATTGAGGATGATTTAATGGGAGTGAACATATTATTGGTGGTGGAAAATTAAATGAGAAAAAATTTAATACAATATTAAAAATAATTTGCATTTAAAGGCTATTTCTATAATTAAATAGGATTTTTTTAAGAACAAGAATAGATAACGGTTATTATGTTGTAAATTTTTAAAAGTTTAACGGAAATGTGAATTTCAAAATTAAAAAAAAAACCCTTAAAAACCCTGATTTTGTAAAAAGGAATTAATTTTGTAAAATGTCTTCGCGGGCCGCAACCTATGTACTGGCGGGCTGCTTGTTTGACATGCCTGATCTAGGTGAACTTAAGTTACGCAGATAATAACCAGGGAACCAACCGAAGATTATGTGGTGACATTCCTGATACATCTAGAGAATTCAAAAACTCGGTTGGAAAATTTACGGTTTTCTTTTCATCAACAATAGTGTCGATTGGTTTAAAAGGCGTTGGATCAACTGGCAACAACCCTGCGTCTGGAAGTTTATTTAATCACATCAACATTTTTTCTGTTTAAGTAACAGGATTACAGAGGCTATAATTATCTAGATAATTATACAATATATCCGGAAAGACACTCTCAATCAGTTCCTTTTACCTAAAGAACATTACGGAAATCGTCTGGTTATTTCATGCATTATATATTGGGATGAAGTTCTACTTCACCGTTTCCAATATTCAGTAGTTGGTTAGGAAATATTTGCTCAGATTGATTATCTTGCAAATGTACTCGCGTGTTTATGGTCAGTCGAAGTGTTTCCATCGTTTCTCGCCCCTAGATACAACTGGAAATTACTTTTGTTCCCCTGAGCCGGCAAATTTAGTCTCTGGAAGGGGCATTAGGGTCGTCCGGCATTATCTGGCAAAGTTACAAGAATTTCTAAAATTCGATTTCAAACTCTCGATCACCATCCCGAATTACAACAGAAACGCACTTTTTCCGCACAAAGACAGTAAGGGTAAGCTCTTGCCACGGTTTGCTTAATAAATGGTCATCCTGAATTATATCCGGCAAAGTGACAGTTATTTCTCAGACTGGATATCAGATTCGGATTATCCATTTTGAGTACGCCAGGATCCAAGTTTTCACGATCCAAGGCATTTAATGTAATTCCCTGTTATGGTGTGTCTAAAATACGGTCGGCCGGCTTTATCCGGCAAAGTTACGTTTATTTTTGGAAACTGACTCGAAAATCGGATTCCACACCCCGAAATACGCCAGGCACTTAATTTTCGTGCATTTTGGTTTGTAATATCTGCTTCCACAGACGCATGAGCAATGCCACATTTTGCGATTATTCCCTTACGGGAATCTGGCAACGTTTTTTCCGGATTCTTCACATTTCCGGCAATAAAAAAATTATGGCATCATTAATTGAAATAAAAACTATCCTATGTTTTAAGTTGGACGAAATGACACACAGTATGCAAAATTATATTATGATCGGTTGAGTAGTTTCGGAGTCCATCGCGGACAAACACTGTGTTATGTATAATTTATATATAAAGATGATGCAAATAAGAAACAAATGAGCCACAGTTAGTAACGTAGCTTGAATGTTAAATTGATGTCTAAGTTGGGTTATGTAAAAAAAAAAATATGAAAAATTGTTTCGATTTTCCGTTTTGTATTTGCATGAGGTGAACCTGGGTTTTATTCGTTCTTAATTTATGACGTACACTGAAGTAACACGAGGGCTATTGGTGACGAGCTTCATAATTTGTACCACCAGTAAGTGACGGGGCTAACACATGAGAAAGCACATCCCTTTCCTAACTTCCGCACCCCGTAAACGGAAGGACTTCATCAAATTTACTAGCATCAGTACCTCTACACCAGTGATTCCCAAAGTGGTCTATATAGACTCCTAGAGGTCTATGGCGACCTGCAAGGAGTCCACTTCAGCGAAAAAATAATTTCGGGGGAGGGGGTCATGAGGCGTAAATGCGGGTCTACCATAGCGGCTCTCATTAAACAAGATAGTGATTTTAATTTTAAAAGGAAATTTAATCAAGTGAAAACCAGATTTATATATTTAACAGAGTTATTTAGTAAATTTAATGAGGTTAGTTTGCAATTACAAGGGGAAAGCATAAATTTATATTAAAACATTTCAGCCTTTCTTGCCAGAACTAAACAAAAGGAGTAAAATTTTGGACGTCGTAAATTTTCCCAGTTTCTTAATTGTCACAGACAATCTGCCAGGAAATAAACGTTTTAACCCGCGTTCAACATTTAAATGCCATTTTTTTTTTAGATTTTGAAACTAGGTTTGTGAGTATATTGATTATCATTTGGCAATGAATTCATATGGTCACATTGAAAAGAAGAAAATGTCAAATTACAAGAATTATTCATTAGGAATAGGCACTAACGAAGATCTTAAAATAAAGTTTAGAAGCGAATGTTAATAATTTCGGCTTTAAAAATGTACCTGTTATTTATTCCATGTTATGAAATATCTTCAGAAAATTTTTAATTATTTTTCCTACTGATAAGGGGTTTCGGTGCCCTTTCCAATCTCCAAAACAAAAAAAGAAAGAAGAAAAGATAGACTCTATTAACGAAAGAGATATTTAGGGTTAAGCCTGACAAGATTGATGCCAAATGTTGAACATTTGTTATTGCATTTCCAGATTCATACCTCCCACTTTAAGTATTTGTTTGTGTCTCAGTAATTTTATGTAATTAACATGTGTTTTCTTAAGCACTATACTTCACACTACATATAAAAATTTTAATCTTTTAAAGTAAGTAGCTCTACACCTGCTGTCAAAAGCACATTTAAGTTAATGAATTTGCAACAATTTAATATTAGGTTAGTAGGGGTCTACCCCAAACCGAACAACCGGTCAAGGGGTCCATGAGACAAAAAAGTTTGGGAATCTCTGCTCTACACGTTGTACCTTCAGTGGTCCTTGGATTCCAATCCGTGACTCTACAGCATCGGCTTCGAATTCGCGGTCATGACCAATCGACTAACACACACACACATACACACTCACACATACACACACACATACACACACACATATACACACACATACACACACACCACACATACACCACACATACACACATACATACACACACACATACACACACACACATACACACACACACATACACACACACACATACACACACACATACATACATACATACATACATACCTGTTAATTGCAATAATGAGATGCGCAAATATTATATAAATAAATTTATATAATTCTATTGGGAAAAAAGCTATTCGCTCGAAATGTCCGTAATTTTACATGGTATCCTACTAACATTAGCACTTTTCTTTAAAAAATTTGTTTCAATAACTATGTAATCTATTGATTTTAGCTAAAACTATTGTAGATCGCAATTTTCATTCAATTTTCCTATTTGAGACTTTTCTTTTTCTGTTTATAAAATTATATACACCATTAGTAGACTATTTGAAATTGAAGAATATTTTTAATAATATAATTTTTATGCATTAAAGACTCTTAAATCGTTAATTCATTTTTGGAATATCATTTTTATATTTACTTTATTTAAATTAAAACTCTGTTAGCTACAGGGATATTTATTTCAACTAATAAATATACATTGCTTTAAAGGCTTTGAGTTTGGAAAATCCCTTCCATTGCTTTATTATTTTCTTCTAATTTGATTCAATAATATGTAATTCTATGAAGTACGTTTCTTTTTTGTTCAATGATAATAAAAATTTAAATTAACATTCCTTTGTACTAGAAAACTCAAATTAAATAGATCAAATGAAATATCACCATTTATTTTGAGTTTGCATTTGTAAACATAATTGTCCAAATAAAATAACAAATTCTTCTCTTTCTTTAAAATAGGAATCTGCAGTGATTAATTCTACTGCGTTAAATAATAAACTACACTTCTCGTTGAGCAACATGTTTCTTTTTCATTCTTTTCTTGAAAAAAGTGTCATAGAAGACGACCTGTCCTTCATAGAGGTTTGGTCGCAAAGTTTTTATACATTGTACAACTTGGACAAAGACAGTGGTCCTGAAATTATTGCAAGTACTCGGAGTTCGTCGGATCATATGGAATCAGAGGAAATTGCCCCGGTTTCAATTTTAGAATGGAACAAAGACGAAAGATGCGGAGGTAAGTATCTCTTCTTGTTGTTGTTGTGTCCTTTCCGTAGGGAAGGAATGAAAGTTGCCATTGCCTGTGAGACAAGTTGGACTTCTTAACGATAGATGGCGACACCATCTATTTCCAACTCCACACTTTTGGCATGGAGCTGAAGGGGAGGGAAATATTCTCCAGCCCCCTGCACTCATGGTTTCTGCTGCGACCGCCCACAAGACTTTCGGACCCACTGATTTAACGAGCACATACTCCGTCTATACTCGGTGGTATTTAGGGGCATCGGGCATCGAACCCAGGCTCTCCGGTCTAGAGTCCGATGCTCTCACCACTAGGCTACCCACGGCCCTAAGTATCTCTTGGAAAATAAATATAATAATTACTTCGAGATAATATATATTGCATTTATAGCGCTGCAACTCACTCATATATCTTTACATATTAACTAAAGGCTTAATAGTACAAAACTTCCCCCTCCTCCATTCAAGCCATGAGTTTTGTAAAAGCTTCTACATTGAAAAATTCTCTTGAGTAAAAATTTATAAATTCAACAAACTGTGTAATTAACTACTCGGTTGTATGTCTACTAAATACTTATTTTGTAAGGCATTATCGACACGTCGTAAAACCCATTACTTCAGTGCTTCTCAAATTTTCAGTATTTGCAACCCCTTTTTCATTCATAATTTTCATCACCCCCTCCATACAATAACAATGAATCAAATGCAATAAAAATGTACTTTGATGTTAAAGCTACACTATTACTTTAATTATAAACCTGATGGGAGGCCGGCAAAGGAGTTGGTCCCCAAATAATCAGTAATTTGTATATTCCCCTTGTTTACAGGATGTGGTAGAAATTCCTTAGTTCAGGGACCCGGAGTTGGTGTCACCGAGTACGCAGCCTTGAATGAACGCATAAATTTAATTAAAATTGCAACATTTGTAACTTTGCGCTTGGGGACCGACCAATGTGGTTGTTGGTCAAATAGTGCGTGTAGGCACAAATGGTGGGATTTGCCCTCCCTTTAAAGGGCACCGAGTGACAATTTTCGGTGCTCTCTAGCTAGCTTTGTTCTACTTTTAATCATTGGAAACCAATTTTTATGCAATTTGAAATTTTAATTTTTATTGAAACTGCATTTCAGTATTTTTAGATATTTCATCCTATATTTTAATATTTTAACAAATATTTGGCGCAGCATAGCCAAAATTGGCTCTTGCGCCATAAAACCCAACACTCACTCACTCGCCTTAGTCGTCTAACGCTCGTATTCACGGCTAACCTGACCCAGCGATGAAACCTGGAGTCAAGAAACCCGGCAGTCAAGTTAAAACTAACCCTAGGTTAGAACTTCAATTCACGGCTCTTTTTCGACCTCAGGTTACTTGACTGCGGGTTTCCTAACCTGGGGTTACTGGTCAATTCTCATCGGTCGAAGTAAACTCCGTGACTTCAGCTGATTCTCCGTGATCTGAACTAAACTTCTATCGGAACAGTTGCATATTCTTTTTCAATGTTTATTCTTCAAAATGAATACTTTCAAAGTTTATTTTACGCAATTTAGAAAGGGAACACTTGTATGTAAAAGAAAACAAAGAAACATGTGGTTAGTTGTTTAAAAAAAACGAAGCATATAGTGAAATTGCACGGCAATTTAATAACATTGACGGAGTAATGAATCCACGAACGACAAAACAATTCCGTTAATGTTATGGAAGTAAAAAGAATTGAAAAAAGCAGCGTTTTTCGTTAAGAAAGTAGAAAAATAAGGTGAGGTGAAATATCGTAAGAAATGGAGTTAAATTTTGGAACTACCCTGACGTGGCCAATCTCTATGCCATTTGACACCGACAAACCGAAATTTTAAGTAAGTAAATTTCTCTCTAGAGTTATTACAATATTTTAATTAAATCTTAGCCAATAAAAAATTGAAAGCTGTTAGTTAATGCTCCCTCCCCAAGGAGATTGTCTCACTAAAGAGGAAGCATATTTGTTCTTAAAAATTAAAATATTGTTTTTAAATGTTTCATAAGTTTCTTTTAAACTACCCATTAAATAGTGTTAAATAATATTAAAAAAATATTAAAGAGAAAGTTTGCTGTAGATGTTTAACTGATCCAGTAGAGATGAAGTAAACAAAACTTTCTTCTACCTAAACTAAAAGTCATAATATTTTTCTTTCAAATAGAATCTCAAGAATACTTAATGTGTCAACTTCTATGTTTTATTATTCAAATACATGAATATAAAATTTATCAAAACAACAAATGGATTAGACAAATGACAAATTAGACATGAATTATGACAAATGGATTAGATAAAAATATTTGATTATTTGTGGTAATGTGTGAACTGTTGGTACCAAAAGATAATAATTTTTATTGCTTTTTTCTGATTTTTGATAACATTTTCCTTACAAATCATGTGATTATCATGTGAAAAATAAGTTTATGAAGTTAGTATAAAAAAAAGAAAACAAGTTATGTTTTAATAAATGCTTTTTTAAATTTAAATCATTTTTGCTTTCCCAATAATTTTGATCCAAGTGATAATTTATTTTTAAATCCATCAAGCAGCTTAGTATAAAACAAACTGCTGTTATTAAGTAGTTTAAATAATAAACTTTTAATTTATTGAATCAAGACACAAATTGCTATTACTTATCTGAGACAAAAGGAATTCTTTTACATAACCCAGCAGATATTAATAGTTTTTTTTTAATTTAAGAACTAGTTTGTATTCCTATTAAACATGTTATTTTTTATTTAACAGATTCAAAGTGCAGGAATAAAGAAAATCATATAAAAGATTCAATCAATATAAAGGCAACTCCAAAGACAGCCAGAACTCTCAAAAACACCTTGACAATGCCCAGGAAACATGCCAAAAAGCCAACTTGCGTAAAAGCTGAGCATCGCAATTCATAAAATATATGGAGATTGAAGAAAGATGGAAGTAGCTAAAAATGAGTTGCAGGAGAAATTATAGGCTACATTGAAAGATAATCTTCAATTTTTTTCAAAATCATAATATAAATATAGAATAAATAACTTTTATTACAAAAATGTGTGGTAATTTATTTTTATTTACAAAAATTGTGATTTTTATAAAAATACAAAAAAATAATTAATTGGAGAAATAATTTGTGACGATATTTCATTTGACAAAATCAGCTGGGCAACGAGGTCTTCCTTCAATGCTTGGTGTTGAATATTCGTTTTTCAGCTCTAAATGTTGTACTAAAGCTTCAATCTGGGGATCTGCAGGTGGTTCGAAATCCCCTACAATAGTACATTAAATGATAAACAATATAAGTATTATGATTTGGAATACGTTGGAAGCTATGTATTAAGTAAATCTCATAAATATCAGCATGGTTCTAACTATTTTATCAAAATAATAATAACAATTCTCGAATCATTTTCCTGCGTGTAACTATGTAAATGCATTTTTAAATTTAGCTATTCAGTGTATGAGTTGATGGAACATCTTTTCCAACATATGTATCTGTAAAATGTTCATGAGTCCAAAAAGTCTAGATTTTATTACATGTTTTAATTATATATAACAAATTATAATATATTTAGGCAAACTTCAAACATAAAAAAAATTAATTTTAAGGTAACTTTTGCTTAAATTTTTACAGATTTTTATTTTGGTTCTAAAAAAAACACAACACAAAAAATTTTTATGCATAGTTTTCATCATTGATTTTTCATATGACTGCTTCACATGGATGCATTTTCTCTTATGTATGATATGAATGCATTTAGAAAGAGTGATATTTCAAACATAAACAGCTCCTTATCAATCAGTATTGGATGAAGATAGTGACAGTGCTTGTATCTCAAAAAAAAAAGTTAGGGGGCAGCAAATATTTTAATGGTTTTCCTATGGAAAATCAAAGTGATCAGTATTATTAAATCAAATATAACTATCCAGTTATTACAGAATATGAAAAAGTACAAATACTGTAATAAAATTGATTCTGAGAAATCAAAGGTAGTATATATATAAGAGAAATATATTAAAATTTTGACAACAACTGGATTGTATTAAAATGTGTTTTGTGACTCACAATTTTTTTTTCTCGAGAAAAGTATAACAAGAATACAGGTGTACTTTCATCCCAGTCTGTTTCATAATGTCCTGTGTAAAATGCAAACATTTCTTTTGAAATTAATATTTTTGCCATATATTCTTAACAATTTTAAGTATTCAACATTTATGTGAAAATTTTGAAATTATTTCACATTTTACTCTTCGATTTCTTAGAATTATGTTCAGTACGTAGAATATTACATTTATAATTTATGAGTATTTTGTAAAATTTGAAACTAAGTAGAATTCATGCAATATATATGTAAGAATTTGTAAATGTAAACTTTAAACATGATAAAAGATGTGATAATTTAAATTTATATACATTGGAAGTTAACAAAGTCTTGACATGTAACTAAATTACAGAGCATTCTTACTTGACACACACATAAGTTGTGCAGAACACAATAAGCAACAATTACTGCTGATACTCGCTCAATTGACAGTTCAAATCAGTTAATTAGGCACAGAAAACTTCTTTTGAGGATGGCATACTTCTATTCGATAGTGTTTCTTGTCAACGCATGCAATTTATTATACTTGAAACAAAATATAATTTAAATAACTATCTAGGAATGTCACTAATGTGTAATTTATTTTATATCTAACTAAATAAGCAAGTTACATGTTGAAACTAGAACAATTGCTGTTTACATTTTATATAAATGCTCTAAACAATTTTAGTTTTTTTTTTTTTTTAAATTTTAACTTTGCTAAAGTTGTGCAGTTTAGTTGGAAGGTATGTAAATCAATCTATTTTTTATTTCAAAAGAAAGATGCAAATTGTTTCATTTTGCTAGTTTTTCATATTATAAACTAATTTCTCGGTGTAAGCAAACTAATTTTTCATGGCTAATCATGTAATGCCTGATGTAAGCAGCTTCTATTTCATTAATATATTTCTGGATTTGTTTTAAATGTTTATCTAAATACCTTTTTTTTAATACATAAAGTAAATTTTATTAATCACACAATCAAAGGTGAAGATTTCTTTTTTTTAATATATGATAATATGGGAAAATTTTGCTTTGAAAATATTGAACGATTTTAGAATATATGCAAGAATGTGAATATTATATATGTATTTATATATATCATTGACTATCAATAGTTGTGATTTTTTTTCTGGTTGATCTGTATAATGTTTGTGAACTCTATGTATGAAATAAGGATTTGGAAAACAGATCTTTATCTCCTAGCAGATGGTAGTCTTTATACAACTGATTTGTTTTTAAAGAAAAACAGGCTGCATTGTTGCTGAAAATACTGATATATATACTACATGGAATGAAGTGCTTAGGTTTGCAACAAATATTGATCAGAATATCCAAGGTAAAATGTAAACATTTGATTTTTATTTAATATTGAACATCTGCAAAAAAATCAGCATTTAGGTAGGTAATCAGAAATTACTTCAGACAATGCTGGCTCATAGTTACTATTGATTATAAGAAATCTAGACACCAAATTTAGCATCAGCTGTAGATTAAGGGAATGTTTCTAGATAATACCACAAAAGCATGGAAGCACAAATGTCCAAGTCAAATAATTAATATTAGGAAATAAAGAATAAAAAGCATCTTACACATATAAATCTCATAAGATCACAATGTTTTTTTCTTGCTATTAGAATGCTAATTCTTGCTGACCAATTCAACATGTCATTTATGTTACAAGCTACTTATATTAAACAGCCAACAGAAAGATAATTATGTATTCTAACTTTTTGCTTAGCATAGCATCACTTCAAGAAAAATTTCTATTAATTTGAAATAATTAATCATAAAAACAAAAAAATCAGATTTACATACCGTTTTGAGAAACCCGTAGCCGTCCATTTCTTCACATACATTATTTCTTTTTTCTTAATATCCTCTCTCTTCTGGATAATGTAGAATATTTTGAATAAAGTAGCTGCGAAATTGAGGAAATTTTACAAAATTCATCATGAGAGTTGAAGAAATCCGAACTCAAACAGCTTCAAAACTGTAAACACTCGAAAACTCGCATACTGCGCATGCTTGGTTAAAACTAACCTAGCTGTGAACCAGGTTAGAATTTTCTGACCTGACCCGGAGTTAAGTTATTAACTTGCGATGGTGAATTGCACTTTCGGAGAAACCCAGGTTTCCTTCCTCTAACCGGTGGTCAGGTTAGCGGTGAATACGGGCGTAAGGCATGCATGGCGTAGATGTGGAATGGTAGGTCGGTGGATCAAATAATTATCCCTGCCAAAGTCAAAAAAAGTTCAACTTGTCAAAGATTTTATATTAAACTTCAGCTCCCAGTAATTTGAAGTTCCCTTCTTGGTGTCTTATTTTCAATGCTCCTGTGTGTATATCATATTTTGGATAGATTTATATAGAAAGAAGTTTTTTTTCTTTTTTTAAAGTTTGACATACAATCAGAAATATTAAATTTTGTTAAATTAGATATTAATTGTTTATATTTTATTCATTTTATATTTAACAGCATATTAAATGCACGTAAAAAAATTATTTGTATATCTTATCAATTACTTAAGACATCGGGTAAACCGTAATGCAATTTTTCAAAGACAAAATGAGGAGAAAACGGCAATTAAATATTTTGTTCTGAAAAAGTACTTAAATTGTCTTTTATTATTTAGAAATAAAGTTTGCATACATATATATGTATATATGTGTACATATATATATGTGATTTTTTTTCTCTATGTTTTCAGAATTTATTTCGAATGAAAAGAGTGGATTTAATGAGTTCGGCAATAAAATAACAAAAAAAGACATCTTTAAAGACGAAAAAATTGGCACTCCTACTGAGCAGGCAAGCGAGAGGAAAAGGAAGGTTCCAGTAAGTCCAAACTATATTCTTGTTACACCTGATAAAATCACTGTTCTGAATATGTGTAATATACACTCAGACATATTTATATAATATATATGCACATAGTCGGACCTATATCTAACACATTCACTAAGTCCCGAAAAAAATTTCGCTTTGTGGAAATTTTGTTGAAAAAGATTCGTCGTTCAATAAATGTCATTAACCACATAAAACAAATTTTCAATTCATAAACGCTATATATTCTTTAAAAAAAGTTAATTGTTTTCACACATTTTATTAAATTAACATATCAGTGTAATTTACATATCTCGCCCATCAAAAAGAAATCTGCAAGGAAAGTAAATATAAAAAAAATCGTCCCGAAATGCACTGTATACTCAACTGTAAGCAAATAATTTTATGTTAAAACTAACGAATTTTTTAATGGCGTTTTCTGTTTTTAAGCCTACAAGTCATTTTAAACATACGTTATTTTATAACCAATAATTTTAAGCATACGTTATTTTATAATCAGTAATTTTAAGCATGCCTTACCAAATGCGCTCTTAACTTTAATTACTGACAAAGTCTGTTAATTCTGTTTGAGCTTCTTGTTTGAAGAAATGAAATGTTCAGAGAGAACACTACAATTTTATTTCACTAGATGAGTTAGGCACCTGTTGAAACCAGTTCAAGATCATTGATTACCATAAAATATGTTAAAAGATTAAATAATTTGAAATACCCATAAATATTTTTAAAATCTTGAATAAAAATATCGAATCACGAGAGAAAAAAATTGTTAAATAAAAAATGCATCTTGATAAATGGAGGTTATTTAACGAAGGAAAACGGTAAATATTGTTTTTCGAGTAAAAATATTTGAGAAAATCGCCTAATAAGTTTCGTAAAATGGAAGTTCGACTATATATATATAAATATAGATGTTTGTATAACAGAAAAGGAGGAAGGTCGGCAAGTAAAAAAATAAAACTGGTCAACCATACCCACTTTTATATAAAAAGCTGTGCTAAGTCAGTTATGTTATAATACTCTGCAGCTTTCATTATTTTTTCAAATGCCAATGACATTTTTTTAGGTATTCTTTATCTATAGTAGTTTCTGTCTCTCTAGTAGAGAAATGTTAAGAATATATATTTATGGTATGTTATACACACACACCATTTCTTTTATTATTTATCTTTTATTTAATAAATGGGATTCATGAATAAGTCACGTTTGCATTGTTCCTGAACCATTATTTGTTGTAGCTGGCATTATCCTTAATGGACATGAGTATTTTTTATACAATTTGTACGTTAAATATTTATCATCCCTTACGTACGATTGTTTTTCATTACATATCTATTTTTTAAAGCCTTCTAGTACTTAAAATGTCAATACTTTTAATAAATGTCTTTTTTGTCGCCTCTAGTCTGCCACGGAGATGAAAATGTGCGCCAACTGTAGAGCTCAAAACACCACAAACTGGCGATGGAGTAATGGAGAAAGATTGTGCAATGCTTTCGGTTTATACCTGAGAGAGAAAGGGGTAAGTTAGATTCATAATTATAAGATAACATATACGGATAATTCAGTAATTATTTGATTTTTTGAACTCTGTTAAACAACTGTAAAAGAATTTTAATCATTGTGTTTTATTGCATCATTTTTAACTTACGGTTCAGCTTATTAAAGTAGAGTATACCGGTTTTAATAATTCATAGCAATTTCGATTTTTCAAATTTCTCCTATAAATGTGAGTACTTAAAAAAGCAATTTTTGATTAGAGTAATTGCTTTAAATTATTCTAATCATCTGATCAATCTACTGATATCAGATATGATGTCAGATGCACTAATCTAGTGATATCAGATATGATGTTAAATGCACTAATCTACTGATATCAGATATATCAGATGCACTAATCTACTGATATCAGATATATCAGATGCACTAATCTACTGATATCAGATATATCAGATGCACTAATCTACTGATATCAGATATATCAGATGCACTAATCTACTGATATCAGATATACTAATCTACTGACATCAGATGCACTAATCTACTGACATCAGATGCACTAATCTACTGACATCAGATTACTAATCTACTGACATCAGATGCACTAATCTACTGACATCAGATGCACTAATCTACTGACATCAGATGCACTAATCTACTGACATCAGATGCACTAATCTACTGACATCAGATACATGAATGATTTAAGAATCTCCCCACTCCCCTACTCACTTCCAAAATGTCTTTTTAATGTAATTTTTGAAAGAGTATTTTGAATTTTATATTTTATATAAAACTTAACTATTAATTTTTGGTACAAATCGATTGTTTTCAAATTTTTTTTCTTATTATGTACCTTTGATTTCCGTAATGAGTCGATTTCCATGTAGATCAAGTGGCCACGGTAGCCTAGTTGTCAAGGTAAGGAACTCGTGGCAGGCTTGTCTTGCGTTGGAGCGTAGTACCGCTAAAAACTCTCCATCCAGAGGGTATCGATGTACTTCAAAAATTCGCCGAAGATCAAATGTTCTCCCGTTGAGGGAAGTAAGGATAGGGGTTAACCAGCTCAGGTGCCGCCCTCGTGACTTGACCATGGTCCAAAATTGCAAGGTCTCTCGCCAATAGCCCTCATGTTGCTTTATAGTGCAACACGAATAAATACTTACTCACCCCAAGTACATCAAAGGTTCCAAAGTAATATTAGGTTGAAGAATATAAAGTAGATATATTCCATTGTGCATTATCGCGCGGAAAGAGAATCCATCTTTTCTTAACTGTATTGCACGATCTCGCTCAAACTCAATGAAATGTTGATAAAGGCTTCTTCATCTTGTTAAAGGCATTCTTGAATAACATCACCTGACTGCGACAAATTTTAAGAATAGATAACGTTCATGACCTTCACAGCGCGTATTTAAAATACACAAGTAGCTCTAAGTAGCGCGACTAGCACTTTACACGAAATAGACATGTTTAAACACGCTTGGTGCTGGGATTTTCATTTTGATATGTGTATTTGATTTTGTTTTATTTTTTTTAGAAATAAACTTAATTTCTCTCTCTTAACGTATTATTCAAATTTAATTTTAGGTGCCACGTCCACCTTCGATGTTTAGTTATAAAATTCAACGCAGAAAGCGCAAACAATAGGATCGTTCTTTCCAAAGACGGCGTTGTCTTAGGCATTAGTAATTACTGGTAAGTTATTTTTCAACTGTGTTCACTATTCTAATTATTTTTTTAAAGAAAATGTATCTATTACAATTATAAAACTATTTGACAAGGAGGTCGGCATTTGTGATCAGTAATCGGAAATGAAAGAACGTTGCATTATTCGTTAAACCTCTTATGTTTTTAAAAGCTTTAATTATATAATAAATTGAAATCAAATTACAGTAAAATATGTTTAACGCGAAAACGCTGAAGACTAAATATTGGTTAACACGAAGTAATGCCCCAGTCCCAAAAAATTACTATGTATTTTCCTGCATTTTTTCTCTCAACATGAAACAAAAATTGCTTAACACGAAAATATTTTCTCTTTAGGGATGAATAAAATACGGAAAACATCAGCTGCATTGGATTGTCATACTGTATAATCGAAAGAATTTGTTGCAGAGTTTGATGATAATGTGTGTACAGCCGCAATTACAGCATAAACAAATTTTGGAGTTTGTTCAAAGCAAAAAAAAAGTATCCTTGATGCAAATTCCGACGGCGAAAATGAAATGAAACGCAGCTCCTGTTCCAACGTCATCCAAAATTAGGAATATCGGGAAAAGTATGCACAGTTATTTAGACGCATATTCCAATGGTAAAATGCAAAACTAAATGGACGCCATAGAGCAATTTGAGGACAATTTAAAATAAAAAATTATAAATGTAGGATTTAAAGTATTAGGGATATAAAATATTCCGATCAGTGAGGTTACAACCTCACCAATAGATGACGCTACCAGCAAATATATGCGTCACCCCCGGAATGGTGGGTTTTTGAGGGAGAAGCGAGAGCGACGGAGAACGAGACAGACTCCGGTTTACAGGCACGAGGTCACGTTTCGGTCGGCGTGATGGTCGATAGGCTTAGCGGGTCACGTTTTTCGGTCACCGTGGTAGTCGATAGGCTTAGTGACAATTGAGTGTATGCTCCTTGAAATAGCTCATGTTGTAAACCAGTATTTAATCGGAAATCAATCTAATGTTTAATTAAACAGTAATTTTACCCTAACCAGTTTGTTTCTTTGAATATCAAGATCCTGGACATAGTGACTCACCCCTAGACAGCAAAAGAAAAGCCACTTGTATAAGTAAAATACACCCTACATAAATTAAAAATTTCTTAAAATGAAATTGAGCTTGAAACTTGTACAAACTATTATTTTATACTGTCACGTTGATTTTTCCTCATCTACTGTAAGTAAGAATATTTTTGTATATATATGCTCTCTTTCTTAGTAATTAAGATTTTAATGTTTTTACATGATTTAGTTTTTTTGTATTTCCTTTATAAAGCCTTTATTAAAAAGTTATGGTGAAATAAAAATATGTTTGGTGTTTTTTTCTAAATGAGTATAAAATTTTTCCGAAAAGAAATTTTTATGCTCATAATTTTATATTCATTTAAACAGCTAATTCCCTTTGTTGTATACATTTTGAAAAATAACAATGTTTAATATAATCAATCCGAAAAATGAGTTCATTTTCTGATTACTCAAAAAAATAATTTTCTCTTATTTTAAAGAAAATTTTAATGCTGATTTTATATAAAGAGTTTTATGTTTCGAAGTTAAAACTAAACGTCTTCAAGATTGCAAAATTTTACTTTTGAATGATATATTTAACTAACTGTTATCCACCCGCTTCGCTGCGTATTTCTTGATGTTTTATAAATATATACTGTTTATATATATATAATCGATATCTAAGTCCTAGCATTAAGAATTCGATTGTATGCAAAAATATACTTATACCTGTAACTCTCCTTTCTTCATATAAAAAAGGTCAGAACTTCTAATTTGTATTTTCTAATAATCACTAAAATTGAAGTATAGAATATTTTCACTTTCGTAACCCTATAACCAAGTGGATTTCCGCAAAACCAATTTTCAGTGGATCTCTACTCCGTAAAATAAGCATGCAAACCAAATTTCAAGTCTAAATCTAATAGAGCAAACACGAAATTTTTATTATCAACCCCCCCCCCCCATAATCAACCCCGTTGAGTCATTCTCCAAAATAACGGATTTCAGCGGATTTCAATTCCACAAAAGAAAAATGAAAACCAAAGTCCATTATTATAGTCTTTGTAGTTCGAAAAAAGGAATTTTTTTGTCAACACACCCCAGTAACTTCGTGATCCCCCCAGGAGTTGATATCCGTAAAATACATTCTTAGTTGATCCCTATTCAACAAAAGAAACATGCTTAACAAATTTCAAGTATGTGGGTTTAAAAATTCAATAACAAGAATTTTTTTCTGTAACTTCCCTTGACCTCTCGCAACCTTCCTTAAGGGTCGATTTTCGGTTTACTTTTTGTTAGAAGAACTCTATTCCATGAAAGGAACATGCCTACCAATTTTCCAAAAACGGAAATATTTATCTGTTACGCCCCTTAATCCCTGAAATTAAACTTTCGGATTGATTTTCGCGAAACTCATTTGTAGCGGTTCTCTACTTACCAAATTTCAAGACTGTATGTCCAATTATCTATAACGCCCCTTGAGCCCCCGCATCACCACTTGGGGGGTCTGTTTTCACAAAACCCATTTTGTAGGGGAACTGTACTCTATGAACGGAATCTGCTTATACCAAATTTGAAGACTGTGCGTCTAATAAACTAAAAATGGAAAAAATTATCTATGACGCCCCTTAACCCCGCGCAACACCCCTTAGGGTCAATTTTCCCCAAACCCATTTTGTAGTGGATATTTACTCCATGAAAGAAACATGCCTACCAATTTTGAAGCAGGTAGTTCTAGTAGTTTAAAAACGGAAATATCTATCTATTACGCCCCTTTTCCCCCCCACAACGCCACTTGGGGAAAGGCTATTTCACAAAACCCATTTGGTAGCTGATCTCTACTCTATGAATGGAATCTATTTATCAAATTTAAAGACTGTGCGTCGAAAAGACAGCAGAGACAATACAACATAAAACATGCAAGCTCCAACCTGTTTTCTACTTGACTCTACATGATAGTGAGCGTTTGAATTGTCGAGAGTTTTATTAGATCACTTCGAATTATCGCGTGTTGTATTCTGATCAGCCGCAGATTTTACTTCGAATTATTGAGTGTACCCAAACGTATTGTTTTAGTTCGAAATATCAAGAGTTTTTCTAGGGGCTGAGAATATACTTTGAATTAGCGAGAGGATTGTATTATCGAAGGTTTGAATTACCGTCAGTCGGCTGTTTATAAAAAAAATCGACTTCTTAATAATATATATCAAAAATCCTAATTCCCGCCCTCTAGAACAGTATGAAAATCATTTGTAATAAATTTTACATTAATATACGAACTTTTTTTTTTTGAGTTATCACATTTTCCAAATTGCAATTTTTCTAAAAATACAGAATTTAGAAAATGGACTTAAAAAGATAAAAATTATTTTGAAGATAAGAATAAATATATCAAATAAATCAGATTTTTCGAAAGTATCTTAATATATATATGTTCTTTTTAATTCTTTTAAAATATAGGCAAGAAATATTTTGAAGTTGATGAGAAGACTTCAAATTCCGTTGCTATTATTTATTGAAATCGTCTCTCGTTAAAATTAATTCTATTCCTTCGTTTCGTAGTTTCAAAAGAAAGGTAGTTTTAAAAAGCTAAAACTTGAAATATTTTATTGGAGAAATAAAAAAAAATTATATAAATTTGATTCTCAAGTTTGATACGCAAGTCTAACACCTTAATATGAGTAGATAACGATTTTGCGTTTCTATTCTCATTCATGCTAGTAAATCTCAAAATTGTTACTGTTCTTTTTCACCTAATGAAATAGTCAATAGCTGGGCTCTGTCGCTGAGGCCAGTTAATTCGTCTACTATAAACATGTCAAACATATGGCCCTTCGAGCCACATGCCTAGACTTTTTAAAAACTTTGAAACATTTAAAAGGTTTCTATTTTTAAATTTATTTGATGTCATATTTTTAAAAAATTTAGTTCCCTATTCTTGTTTTTAAAGATGTCCTATTTGATAATAGAAATAAGTTTTAGATTATAAATTATTTTTAATATTTTATTAAAATTCATTTAATTTTACTATAATAAATAAATTCTTATATTTTTAAATGCATTTATGCATATTATTCATTAAAGTGGAATCAAGATTCATTCCAGACATTACGAATCGATTGTACGGCAAGAGTTTCGAGCATTTAGCTGACTACTAAAGTGGCGCGCTAATCCAGAGGGATAGAACCAGGTACCTTTGGATCCGAAGCCAAGTAACTTACCCACTACACCAAAATGATCACCATGGTGCGGAGGTTGTTACTGGCTTATGTAGATGATACAGCTACACTACCAAGCCACGTAGGTATCATTGGAAATGAGCAAGCGGACAGTACTGCTAGGTCGGCGACAACCTATCTGCCGCTAGCAGTTTTGCTTTCGGACATGAACGCGCCATCCTACATCATATTTAAACAACTTGGCAAGAATCATGGAGTCAGCAGTTGAATTGCATTCTGTGAAACCTGTCATAGGAGCATGGCCTGTGATGCCAATGCGAAGGACTGATGTCAAACCGACTCGCCTTCGCATTGGCCATACTCACTTCACACACAGGCATTGGGAGAAGACGACGTTTCCTACATGGTTTCGTACTCAGTTCGTCACATTTTAGTAGATTGTTCCGTTTTTAATCATTACCACATCACCTTTTTTTAATTCATCTCATTTAAATTTATCTGCTTGGTAGTAGGAACTCCCCACCAAATCTATTTACTTTTATCCATAAAATTGGATTTTTATATTTAATTTGACTTATTGTTTTATACTATATTTTAACTTGAACTTTCATACATGTGAAAGCACGCACATGTGTAAATATATTGTGGAAGTATTTTATATTCATATTTTTTTTTAAGATTTTGAATTTCAAACAAATGTGCTGCGCAGTTTAGCCGAAATAGGTTCTTGCGCCATAAAACGCCACAATCACTCGTTTACTTGCTTATGCGAAGAAAAATCGTGGCATCTTGCAGATAGTGAAGTTCCTTGACGTACAGCGGAGTTTTAGCGGTCGGATGAGGAGGAGTCAAGAGGCTCGGGAGAAAAAGTTGACACCCAGAAAAGGGAGGTTCCAGATTGACGCCTTTCATTTCAATATGTTCATTTGAATGATTCCGTGAAGTGCAAACAGTCTTGTGAATTTATTATTGTACAATAGCTACTATACTTCTTCCACTACTACAACTACATCTACTACTACAACAATAATCATGCATTCAGGTATATATTTTACATTTATATATATTTTTAAGATTTTAATATTTTAACAAATGTGGGGAACACTATAGCCGAAATTGACTCTTGCGCCATAAAACTCGGCAAACTCTCCCAACGCAACAATAATAATAACAAAGATTTTTATAATTATTTTATTATTTTATTAAGTAATTATTTTACTATGATTTTATTAATTAATAATTTTATTATTATCTATTAATTAATTATTTATTATTATTTTATTAATTATTTTTGGATTAATTTTTTTATAATTTTACTATTAATTAATTATTATTGTTACTATTATATTTTATAATTTTTATTACTTTTTTATAATTATTATTATTTTATAATCCGCGCTTCCACGCCACAGGTCCAGGTTTCAGATCCTGCTCTGGGGAAGGTCGATTCAGCCTTTCATGCCTTCAGGGGGTCAATAAATGAGTACCAAACTTTCTTGGGAACCAAACACTGGCGGTTCCACGTCATACTGACCAAATGACCAGAGCATCTGCTCATGCACCTCATTGTCCAAGGTTCAGATAACTGAGATGGACACAGGAGGCTTAGGCCCTCATGGGCTGTTGTGCCACCAAGTTTAATAATTATTATTTTACAATTATTTTTATAATTATTATTTTTGATATAAAAAAATTGACGTGAATATTCTAGAACTATTCTTATTTCTTAAGGCTCATGCCCTTTTAAAACTGAACTCTTAAGAAATGAACTTATAAATATCTCTGTATCTATATCTATCTCTATACAATACATGAAATCTTTTAGAAATAAGAAATTTGCTAAAATCGATATTTTTTACTCAGTGTTCCTTGATAGAAAAAGGTGTGTATCTTTACTTTTAAACAAGATTGGTACAAAAATAAACAAATTCCTACACTGTATGTAAGCAGTAATTTAACAAGGCAGTATAGCTTCAAGTAAAAATTCTGCAGTAATAAATTAGCAAACTTTCAGGCTTAGGAATAAGATATAAGGTTGAGCGCTGATTTAAGCACTGATTAAACTTTGCCTATGTTTTCTTATATTACTGGCCTGGGGGGAAAAAAAGGGAAAAAAATAGGAAAAAATATTTTATTGTAAGATTAAACATAATTCTTGCGGGAATAAAACCTAAATACTGCAATTAATAGAAATCTACATACTCAAAAATAAAAAAAAGAAATTCAAGTAAGCCACATAAGTCTGCTCTTGCGCTAATAAACCCCACAATCATTTACTCACTTACTCACGCACTCACACATATAAACCATAAGGAATTTAAACAATAGATATGGTAAAAATGTATGGAGCAAAAATGTCAAGCAATCCAAACAACATAATTCTGACAAATATGGCTGCAACAGGAAGGTCTCCCCCCAAGTAAAAATTACCCAAATAGGCTTCAAAAACACCATAACAAAAAAATTTTATGAAAGGAGCACGAAAGGCATAGAAAATGTTAAAAAATATGGGAGTAATTAAATATATAAAAGATTAACTGTGATTAAGATTTTCCATTCAAAATAAATATAAACAAGATATCAATCATTGGCATGGCCAAGTAATTTTAGCGCGTTTTTCACGTGTTGTATTTTACAATAATGCAACTAATGAACTTTTTACTAACAGAAAGTAGTGTACTGTACCACTCCTCTAAATGTACTACTATTGAGCTGAAAAGAAATAATGACACAAATTTGTATCAGCACTATAAAAAGCAAAAACTAGCGAATTTCAGGAAAATTTGTAGGAAAATTCGGGAAAACTATGGGAAAATTTAAATATGATTCGGCTCATCTAGGGCACAAATGCGACCAAATGCCGAAAACCCGAGGTCAATTGGTTGCTTATTGGTTGAGAAAAAGGTACGACAAAATATGGAACGAAGACGAAATTTGCGTCCTAAAAGCGCTTTTGTTCCACTACGTGAAAAACGCGCTAATAAATCTAGCACTTTCCTTATTCGAAATCTATAGTAATCATAACACATCTATGGTCCTAAAATAGAAATATTAAGATGAGAGTTTTCTGTAAGGCCTATAGAAATAAGCGAGAGGTATTGTACACAAACAAAAATAAATATTGAAATTCTTAATATTATTTAATCAATATACGTATATTATATTATATATATATATATATCCTGTTATGTGGTCCTGCTAGTAATTGTTCAGCTAACTTGCATTTACATTTTTTTGAAATTGATCATATTGTTAAGAAATGCTTCTTACAATTATCGTTATATAGATGATGTAATAATGTTTGGTAAAAATAGTGAATTCCACCCAAATATTATGTTGTACCCTGACAAAACCTTCTCAAAACTAACTTTAACTCTAAATATGGTTGAATTCCTGGATTTAGACTTGCATCTTATTGACAATAGAGTAGTCTGTAACATTTTTGACAAAAGAGATTCTTTTAGTTTCTATGTAATTAAAATTCCTGTATGGAACAGTAATCTGCATCTATCAATTTACAGAAATATTGTTTTGAATTTTTTACTTAGGAATGATTACTTAACTACCAACAAAATTGAAAAATTTAATAACATCAAGAAATTCTTCCAATGCTGCTTAGATCATGACTATCCTTTCAACTTCTTAAGTACTTATATTCATCACAAATACATTAATCGTCTTGCTACTTCTGATTGCAATACCACCACACAACAATAGGATCTCAAAGTCAGCATATTAGTGGTTTTGCTGTGAAGATTCTGTTTTAACACTCTTCTCACAGTTTATATTTTTTCCGCACCCTTCTTAAAAATCTTATACCTTGAAAAATTTCTACATTTTTGACAACCAACCAAGTTATAGTCTACCAAATTTGATTGTCATCTCTCTTGGCGTTGTGACGTAGTCACAAAGGAGAAATCAACCCTATTTATGATTCATGCCACAGCTGGAGAGCACGTGGCTTTGGCGTCATTGTGCTTTGTCAGACATATGGACTGTCGGCACCGGTGTAAGGGCTAACACTATGGGCTGGGCATCACTGTATTATTTTTCGTCCATAGGCAGTGATTGTCCGACTCAGAAGGCTGGCGCCTCGGCAGACGGCGGCGGGTAATATCAAAAAAGGAAAATGTGGCGAGGTGATTCGAGTACTAGATGTCAGCCAAGCCCTTTCGCCGGAGACTTTTGAGAGGGACCAGAGCCTTTGTTATCCCTGCATCAATGGTGGGCTTGCGAGAGCGAGGTACAGGGTGCAAAACCTTGAGGCCTGCCAATGGGGGTTGATGAGGGGCATGGAGTGAACCCACCCCTGGAGTTAAAAAGGGTCGACCCAGTGAAAGAGAGGATGACCTCCCGATGGACTCCCGAGATCGACTCCTGAGACAGGATCCGATGGACGAATAAAGAATCCCGAGATCGACTCCCATGATAGACTCCTGAGACAGTATGCGACGGACGAAGGAAGAAGCGTGATCGACTCCCGAGATGAATGCCGAGATCGACTCCCGAGATGATCTCCCGAGATGAACGCCGAGATCAACTCCCGAGACATTATCTGACGGACGAATAAAGAAGACGCGAGGAGTGGACACCAATGCAATTTACTTTTCTCTTCCCAGTGATCTTCTATATGTTAAAAAATGAAATAAATCAACTTTTGATCACAAATAAAAATATTTATTAATGATTAGCCTGGCGTCCCAATACGCTACCGAGTTCCACGACGCCACAGCGTCTATCCTTACAAGCTGGTTTAAAGGATGCGGTTAGGTGTAATTTGGATTTTTATCACAATGAATAATAGCTTTCCATTGGTTTCAAGACTGTTGGATCTATTGGGAAAAGCTCTGTGAGCAGAACTTTTGAAAACTCTTTTGTGAAGAATCCTTTTATTAAGTAACTTTTCAGTAATTTTCTGCTTAAACATTTTAGGATAATTTTTTGCTGAATCGTAGTTGGTTGTTCTTTCATACTTTCTGTGAGATTTTTTATACTTTGAATTTTTTATACTTTAAATTTCTATTTATTTTATTTTGCTTTTTCCTACCGAGTTGCAAAGGGGGGGGGTGCCTTCAAACTAGTTTAACCCCACTTATTCGGTCCTAAGTCCAAAATTGCTTTTTGACTCGCTAGGTTCTTATTTGTATTTCATTTTTATATCTTCTTTAGGTTCGATCTTCATGTTTTTATTAAGTTATTTCTTGTTATGTTCTTTGTTTTTAATATATTTTATAAATTTCTTCCATATATATATATATATATATATAAAATGTAGGATATGCGTGTCGTTAAAAACTTAGAAATGAGTCCCAGTACTATCAAGAGAGTTGGTGCAGTAGCCCTCTACCCCCCTCCGTGAAAAAGGTTCCCTTTTTAACTGAATCGATTCACAAGAGGCGTTGCGGGGCTTAAGGGGCGTTACATAAATTTTCCTGTTTTTGAACTATTAGACCTATAGACTTGAAATTTAGCAGGCGCATTCCTTTCAAGGAGTAGAAATCTGCTACAAAAGAGATTTTGCTAAGACAACCAAGGAGCATTGTTGGGGGTTTAAGTGTCGTTATAGATAAATATTTCCGTTTTTAAACTATTAAACGTACAGTCTTGAAATTT
This sequence comes from Trichonephila clavata, assembly GCA_019973975.1. Taxonomy (NCBI): domain Eukaryota; kingdom Metazoa; phylum Arthropoda; class Arachnida; order Araneae; family Nephilidae; genus Trichonephila; species Trichonephila clavata. The sequence goes on from BMAO01027868.1 coordinate 45,499, forward strand.
AGTAGGCACGTTCCTTTCAGAGAGTAGAGATCCGCTACAAATAAAGGATTGCGATTGGTAACCTTCCCCCCAAGGGACGTTGCAAGGGTTTAAGGGGAGTAATAGATAAATAAAAAGTGCACTCTTTGAAAAAATTAGTTTACATTTTTCTATACATTGCTTGGGATGCCGGGTTTTACTCTCCTTACAATTCAGCTATTATATCAAGAACAATATATATAATTATTTTTAAAATGTTAACCTGAACAAGTACATTTCAGCTGTGGGTAATACATAATAAACTGGGAGTCATTAAATCAAAATCATTTCGAGTAAAACAGTCTTATACTTTAATATAAGCAAATCTTTCATAAAAACTAAAGGAATACAATAAGCATACAAAATAAAATGAAGCAAATTCTTACCACGGTTGCAAAGTACACTCATGTCTATAAGGATAATTCAGAGTTACGCGGAAGTCCAGCTCTAAAATATATAAATATAACCCCTATAAAAGGACTACGCACATCTTCAAGAATCATATGCAAATTGCATGAAGCCACCAGATGACACCGATAGTACGTCACAATGACGAGAGTGTAAGAGAGCGGGGGGATATATAAGGAATACTGGCAAAGAAGTAGATGTTCTCAAGCGCTTTAATGCCTTTCAGTTCAATAACCGCATAGTTAGGACACAAAGGACGCATTTGGATGACTTTTTACATTGTAGAATTATCGGCCGTCTGAAATGTGGGCGTACCCAGCTGGAAGTATTCGAGGAACTTGGAATCCCTCAGAATGTCATCTCCAGGCTTTGGCAACGATTCCAAGATGATGGAAATTTGAGAAGATGTTACAACACAGGTCCCCCCCCCCCGAGTTACAACGCCGAATGAGGACCGGTATTTGGAAGTTACTGCCAAAAGAAACAGACGGAGCACAGCATCAGACCTATCTCGTCATCTCTCTTCAGCTACCGGTACGACAGTTTCAAGGCAGACCGTGTACAGACGCTTAGGGTACATTGGTCTATATGCTCGTAGACCTGTCGGATGTGTTCCCTTACCGCAACTCACTGTCGCCTGCGATTAACCTGGAGTAGAGAGCATGCATTGTGAACACCGCAACAGTGGTCTTGTGTGATGTTTTCCGACGAGTCCAGGTTTAGTTTGCAGTCAGATTCTCGCTGGACTTTCATATGGAGAGCGCCAGGTATCCTTACCACCAAGAGAACATTATTGAACAACACCGTTTCGGTGGTGTATGATTGCTAGTTTGGGGAGGGGGGATTGTTCTCTGTTCCAGAACTGACCTGCATGTTCAAATTGGAACCATGACAGGCCAAATCTATCGGGACTTCATTCCGGAACAACATGTACACTTGTTTCGGGGCGCCTTGGGCGCAGAATTTGTGTTTATGGATGGCAACGCCCGTCTTCACCTCCCCTCAGGGGGCTCACCTTCTTTAGGTGAGTACGGGTGTCACAATCCCGAGGTGCCCTAGTTATCTTTTCCTTTTCCCACGGGGTTTACTGTCTTTGGTAAACACGGGCTTCACTAACCCGGGGTACCCTAGTGATCCTTCTCTATTTTCGACCCTCTTTCTTGTCATTCAATTAATTCTTTCTTTCTCTTCTCGTCTAGACCAGAGATATTAAAACAAATGTTTGGCCCAGTATAGCCGAAATCGGCTCTTGCGCCAATAAACCCCAAAATCACTCACTCACTCGCTTGTCTTCACCGTGCAGACATTGTAAATGATTGCCTTCAATCGGTGGATATCACCCGTTTGGACTGGCTAGCATTCTCACCGGACTTGAATGCAGTAGAGCCAAGGGCAAACACAAGAGGGGGGGGTCTCGAGTCTGGAACCCCCCATAACTCTTGATTTTTTCTTGATTGATTATATTCCTACGTATATAGTACGTAAAATTTAATTAAGCATTTGTTTTGATTACTGCTGATTATTCAATTACTAATCAATTTTTTACTGTTTTTTGTTCCTGAAAATTGACAAAAAATCAAAGAATATGTTGGGCAGCGTATTGGAGCATAATACGAGAATAGTGGACTTTGGACCCTGGATTCCCCCCCCCCCTGAAAAATTGCTGTGTGCGATACTGAGTAGAGCATAAGTGGGGCATACTTGGCCGATATTTGCAGCCCGTCAACGATTAGATCGATAATAAGATACTCAGTATGCCTATGCGTTGTACGGACTGTACTACATTGTCTGAGAGACATAATATGTATTAACCATCATACCAAGCATGTAATATTAGTTTTCGCAAATAAGTCCCCCCCCCCCCGTAATTTGGTCTAGGGAGCCAAAATAGCAATTTTTTATTTATGATACCAAACATATAGCATCTTTTTTGCTCTTTGCCTTTTGTTTAATAAGTCACAATTGTTTTGCTTCTGACTCTTTCTTTACTTGAACTTGCATTAGCCTTAATTTATGGATATGAGTGTAGTTTTATAAAACTCTATTTCAATAATTAGAAATGAAAGCACGAAAATTGAATTCCTAAGTATATTTTTTAACAAGTAATATAAATTTTTTTTTCTTACATCAATTTCTACGTTATTAGAAAAACGTACTGGCACCATCTGTTGCAGTTAGTTGTAACTAAGACAGAAATAACGTAGAATAAATTTAAAATTAAAAAATAAAATTTAATTAATGAATTAATATTTGAAAAAAACTTTATGAACAATAAGTGTGTCATCCACTTAAAGTTTAAAAAAATTTATTTAAACTTTATTGGGTGAATAAAGAGTATTTTATTAAAGATTGAAAATTTGAACAAGATATATAGACAGAGAGTGAGCTAGCTAATAGTAGGAATTGAAGGAAAAAAATTATAGTAATTATTCAGGTGGACGCATTATCTAAAGCTTTATCTGAATTCCAGATATCATTATCTGCACATTGATCAATGGGCAAGCTAATACTGGTCGAGTGAAACGAAAATTAATGATTCTTAAAGGGTTATCTCAGCTTTTCGGAATATACTTCCAGCATGCTTACGGCTTAAAAATATCAACCTAGATAAAAGTAAGCTTTGAAGTATTCAGTAAATAAAAAAAATATTTATCGTGTCTGAAGAATGCCTTAAGAATTATCGTGTTTTAAGAATTGTCTCGAACTATTTTTGTATGTATAAAATAATATTATTTTATACAAAAATATACTCAGCTTAGTTAAAAGCAATGAAAAATCACCAGATCAGAGAACCCTTGTTCAAATTGGATCGTAAAATATTCAATAAATAGACGATTCTAGAATATGCTTATATCTCGTTACCGAAGAAATACTCAATAATGCTAGAAACATCATTGGTAATAGAGAAATTTCATTCGATAATAATTCATCCTCTAGAGTAGAGGAATTACTGTACAACACATTAAATGTTTTCCTGTAAAACTCCCACCTCCAATTGTGCTGAAGAAATGCCAAAAAGTAGCTCAGATGTAGCATCAAAAAAATAGCTTTAAGTAAAATCTCTCTACGGTGATGAAAAAAAATTACTTCAAAAAGCATTTCGATAAGTGTTGCCGAGATGCTTAATAGAATGCAACGTTAGTACTCCCTCACTTAATAAGTGTTGCTTGTGGTGTGGAAGTATGGAGAGTGAGTGCGGGCTCAGGTGTCGTCCTCATCGCTTGGTCATGGTTCACAAGTCCATCGCCAATAGTCCTCGCGTTGCTTTTGAGTACGCTGCCGATGTTAGACTTGTGCCAGACTACTTCTGGTTGTAATTTCAAACACCTGTTGTAGTACAACCATTCAATAAAATGTTTTCTGTCCCATTAATGTGTTGCTGTGTTTCTCTCTCTTTATCCTTCTTCTTTGCACCATAGCTCACAACTACGGCATTTGCGACCCTGCATTCCTGTGCCATTTTAAGCTGGAATGGTATAGTAATGCAGGGTCGCAATTGAATGAATTGGTGTACTGGTGTGGCACACACCAGTATACCAATTGGAGCACCCAATTGGTATAAACCAGCGCCCAATTGGTATACTGGTGGGGCACAGCTATAAGGGTGTCAACCTCTGCTCTAAAAAGTTCTTTTGAAAAATAATAAATTGGACATTCTACAAAATGGTTACCAATGTAAAGACGACGTTTGACTCTACTGAATACACGTATAAAAATCGATTTGTAGACTTTTTAAAGATCTAGGTAATCCTCTCTCCCCTCAACCCCGAAAAAAAACCAAAAGAATAACAAAGAATGCAAGTTAAAATTATTAGATTTTGTGTGCCTTAAAATCACCCGTATAGCGTGCACTTTTAGCACAAAAAATAAATTTGAAATTTACGAGTGCGCGTTAATACGCTGAGTATAAAAGCTGCAGTTCAAAAAATTTTTAAAAAAAGAAAGAAAAATTAGACTACTACACAGATCGAAATACTGTTCATTTAAAAGAATTAACGTTCCTTATGAACTTAAACGGTTGTAGTGCTAGAAATATACTATTTTTTTTTTGAAACTTGGAATAATACCTTGAATAAATGACTTCAAAACATTAGAGCTGGTAGAACGATCTCCTGGTAAAAAAGATGGTGCTCGTTTACGACGAATATACCTAAAAATTAAAAATTGCAGCTCGTAAGTATAGGTGCGCGTCATGCGCCGAATTTAACGGTAATTCTTTTCATTATAAATTTTTGGTTACTTTCATTCTTAGTAATCTATACAACTATGTATCGCGAGCGTATGGCTTTCTTTATTAATTTTAAAACTACATTAGAAAAGATGTTGACGTCAATAATGTTATATTAACCGCTTCCCTCACTAATTTTTTTGAAAAAAATTGCAAAAAATCATCACATTTTTTAAAAAAAATTTATTAACTAAATACAAGGATTGAAACTAAACAAAATATGTATGTTTAAAGTCGAATTTTTAATTTTGTACAGGTGTAAATACATTAAGTTTTAATATTAGTTTGCCATTTCGAGTTTTCTAGGGCAAATGGAATAAAAAGTTAAATATGAGTCTTTGTATGATAGTTTTTGAAACACGGGACAACACTAAGTTATACCTGACATTCTACACATTGGTATTTGGTCTCCTTTCTTAGTGGCTTACCTCTGGAATCACTTTTAAGGGAGCACAGACTACACCGTCTCAATATGGCTACATACAGAAGAATCACTTCCGCTCAGTGGCGTAACGGAGAACATTAGAGCCTCCCTGCAAAGTCAGGTTTTGGGCCCCAAGCCGGATCGTAAAAAGGATTGAAAACCATATATACTTTGTGTCAATCAGACTTTGGGCTCCCAAGAACCCTGGGTTTCCCCGCGGTGCGGAGGTGTACGTTACACCACTGCTTCCGCTGTTTACAATGTCCACCTCTTTATAATCACTATCTGAAAAATCAC
>BMAO01027869.1:0-24285 GCA_019973975.1 Trichonephila clavata
TTGGTAGTCGTGTTGGACGAAACTAAATAACTGTAATGCGGATATGTGACCATTGGATGCAGGAGGGTACGACGGACCGGCGTGATCGATCGCATCCACCTCAGTGTACCACTTCACGTGAGGACAGGAAAATTGTGCGCATGGCAGTGACGGATCGCTCAGTCACATCACGAACCATAGCACAGAACATTAAGTCTGTAACGCATCCTTCAGTGTCTGCGCGTACCATTCGACGCCGTTTACAGCAGAGTGCTCTGTCTGTACGACGTCCATTGCTTGGTCTACTCCTGACGCAGAACCACAGACGTGTCCGCCGCCAATGGTGCAAAGAAAGAAGGATGTGGGCGGCATAATGCAATGAAGTTGTATTTACTGACGAGTCACGCATCTGTCTGAAACACCACGATGGTCGGAGTCGTGTCTGGAGACACCGTGTAGAGAGGATGCTGAACAGCTGCGTTATGTATTGCCACACTGGTCCTGCACCGGGTATTATGGTATGGGGTGGTGTTGGATATCACTCTCGCACGCCTCTAGTACACATTGCCGGTACTTTAAACAGCCAACGCTACATCTTCGAGGTGTTGGAACCAGTTGTCCTTCCTTACCTTCAAGGTTTGGCCACAGCCATATTTCAACAGGATAATGCGCGACCACACGTGGCACGCATTGCCCAAAGGTTCTTCGTCATTCACCAGATTTAATTGCTTCCCTGGCCGGCTCGCTCTCTGGATCTTACGCCGATAGAAAACACGTGGTCCATGGTTGCTCAACGATTGACACAGATTACACCCCCAGCTGCCACACCAGATCAACTTTGGCAACGTGTGGAAGCTGCTTGGTCTGCTGTACCCCAAGAGTACATTTAAAGTCTCTTTGAATGAATGCCGAGGCGTGTGGCAGCGGTGATCTTCAAACAATGGCGGCTACTCTGGCTACTGATTCTGGCGGGAACCACACTTCACAGAAGTCCATAAATTTAATCATTTGGTTCTTGGTCAACATGTTATCTACAAAATAAATGTTGTTGTGCTATCTCTTGTCTTTCTTGGTGTTGGATTTACCGTGGCCAGCAGTGTATATAAATATATATTTGAATTAGAATTAATATAGTTCATAGAATTATTAATACAAATTAACTAATGTTTAATTTTAAATATGATTTCTACACCTACTTTTATTTTGGAATTCAATGATTTAGTATTTTGGACAAGCCATTTGTACGCTAAATAGATACAATATAGCTTGAAAATGGCAAATATCTAGTTATTTCATGTTTCTAATTCGGCCTTTTAAGAAACATATACAATTATTTATCTCATAACAATTAAACATATACAATTATTATACATTTTTATCTCTTTCTTCAACAAAAAATATTATTTTATATAAATGAGATAATTTTATTATTTTTTCTACGTTTAACTATGTTAGAAACTCATACAAATTATACAATTGAAATAAAACCATTTATTAAAATCTTATAAGTAAATAGATCCTATTAAACTTTAGAAGAAAGCTGTATGTACCGTCAGTTATGTGATAAAAAAAAATTCATGAATTAAACATACAAAGAAATTGCGGATATCATTTCAGGAAAATACTTAACATCTCATAAGAAAACTCCCGTATCGGCACAAGCAGATGTTAATGCTTGGCAATTTAATTCAACATGTGTGCTCAGGTTGCTCTTGTTTAAATTTTTTCTTCGACAATAATTTTGTAAATTTCTTAGTTTTTATGGATAAAGATAGTTTTGTCTACCTGATTGCTTAAAACTTATCAGATTTTGTTTATTCTAAAACTAAAGGAATGATTTTCAACTTTCCTACACACACCCAAGTACTTTTCCTTCTAACAATTATTCCTTGGGTATATTTGTACATGAATTATATTTTATTCGGAATTCTTTAAACAATGAAAAATTGAATCGACAAATTTTAATTAAACAAAGACGATTAAAGTTTAGATGTGGGTGAAGAATTAATTTGTTTTGAAATATTTAAATTTCGTTCCAGCACATATTTACATCCATGGATCTTTTTATTACTTAAAAGTTGTTCCTTCAAGCATGAATATTTATTTAACCTTGAATATTAATTGAAGCTTGATAGATAAAACTTTTATTCTAAATTGAATTCTAATTAAATTAAATCCTGGAATATATTTTATGGTAAATGGAATTCTTTTACTAAGACTGTTCAATAATCATTCAAAGAAATCTTGAAAGGATTATTAAAATAATTCCTGGAGATCATGAAATAAGGATATTTATCCCCTTGAATTTATATTCTACATTAAAATTTTTTTTATCTAGCTAATTTGTTGAAAATGAGGATTTTGGTTGAATTTTTAGATTGCATGCAACTGACTTTTATTTTGTAATTTGAGCTTATGGATAGAATGTGTGATATGCATATTCTTTATAAGTCGTGCACCCAAAACGTATTCTTTATGAATTCATTTTGCATATCCTTTTGATAAAAATGTTCATTCTTTGTGTAAAGTACTTCATATAAATTAGTAAATAGAAAAATAGACGTTTACTTAAACTTGTATTCTGAGATCTTAAAATTAAGTAATTAAATACTTCTCTCTTTCCGTAATTCAATAACTTTTTAAAAATATTAAGCAATAATGTGTGTGTGTCGACTGAAGAAGTTATTTAATATTTTTTTCTTGTTATTAATAATTTAATAAACTTTTTAGTATTTTTGATCTCATTAATTGTTATTATGCATTTCTTATCAACAGAAATTGCTATAGATCCCCCCCCCTTTTTTAAACTTTTTACAAACACAGATAAGTACGGTTTGTGATTTAATATGTAAATTCCTTATAAATAAAAAACGTTGGAATGTGTATGTGATAAATAAATTTATGATTTTTAAGGTTTAAAATTGAAGACCTGTGATTTATTGATAGTATATTGATACTATAGCACAGGGTGATTCATAAAGAAGTTTATAGTTTTAATGCACTATAAATCAAGAACAATTTAAAGTATATGTTACTTGTAATATAATTATATGAGATTATTCAAAGTTTTGTTTGGGACAGTCACAGATAATCTGCGTGTGAACCTTTACTGACTCAATGTATGCCATGTGACTAATCTATTCCCGCCCAAACGCGTGTTAAGATATCTAGATCAAGTCTATAGATAACGTTTCTGATACCCTGTTTCATCTTCTCTAGATCAACAGGAAGAGGAGGGGCGAATACTTTGTCCTTTACGTAGCCCCACTGGAGGAAATCACAAAATGGTAAGTCTATTTGGAAAGTGGCAGGCTGTTGTCCGCGACTCTTCCTATCCATTGGTGAGGAAGATGTTCATCGTGGTAATGGCGCATGTTGACCGACAAATATGGTGGTGCACCATCCAAATGTAAAATGAAGTTGTCGATGTTGTCCTGAAACTGTGGCATTTAGCAAAAGAGTTAACACATCCAAAAAATTGGTTACCTTGATAGTTTTCTTCATTCAAGAACACAAAAAGCTTTTTCCACTGCATACATCGCAATTTTGACTGACTAGTCACATGACACGTGTGCTATTTTTTACGTCACTTCCGTGAGTATCGAGACACAAATTCTAAGAGTATATCTAACTTACGGTTCATTGAGGTGTTTTCTTGTTTGATTGCTACTGTTTTACATCATCTGTAAAGATTCCATACTTCTTTATGAATTGTCCTGTACTTTTAAGCTACACGAGGGCTATTAGCGGAGGAACTTGTAATATTTAATTTTTGTCAAGTGGCGAAGCCTGTACTTAAATTTACGACTACGCCAAAGCGAGAGCTTTGAACAGTAAGAAATTTAATATGTATATTCTCCATTACACTGTGGATTTTTTGCGGTGAAAGCCTTAATTTAACAACAACAAAAAACAAATAAACACCGCCATGAGTTTGCGACAAATAACGACTTGACTGCCGTGGCACATACTTATGGTCATAAGAACACATTTGAATTGTTTAGCCAACAACTTCAAATTCTTTGTTATAAGAAAAAGGTTTCTTAGAGTTACTTGCAATCTATTTTTCAATCTTCTCTTTATCTCTATAAGACATTTAAGTTTTTTTTTAAACCCTTACACCTGAAATAATTTTATGAAAGAGTATTTGATTTCTCGTGTTATAAACCCCAATACCTTTTCTTTCTACAGTTAAGAAAGAAAAGAAAAACCTTGAAAGAAAAGAAATCAAACATTTATATTTAAAAAGGAATAGGCTTAAAAATTGTTACTTAAGTTGAGAAAATAGTTAAGGAAATCAGCATTGTAAGACATCGGTTAGAGTGGTCTCGAATTGTTTAATCACTTAGTATATTTATTTCATCAGATCATTCTTGGATATTATGCAACTGTAATTATTGTAGATATAATATTTCTCTAGAATGTTGATTATGTCGTTTGTTTTACCTTAGTCCAATAGAATGCATATTAGTATATTTGATATTTTATTTTGTTCTTAATATTATCTTACAGCAAACTTTAATGAGTTAAGAACACTATAATGGGTTTTATTCCGAAAAATTATTCCATTTCAAATATAAATCAATTGCATTAGGTTTCGAAATTCTTCTTAATTCAAGTTCACTTCTGTGAGGATAGGCGTCTTTTTAAAAAAAATTATTCCATTTATGTTACTTTTTTATCACTAAACCTTGTTAACGTGAATAGAGATATTTGAAATTGTATAAAAACACTTCACGCATCCTTTGCGATCAAATAATTTGCTCGGCATACCTGTCTGAATTCAGCCTTAATTAATAACACTTTTTGATATTTTTTCAGAGCTTCTTTGCATTGTCATACGTCATCTTATATTTCACATGCAGAACTCATAACATATATACTCAAATAAATAATATGCTGGTATATTTTGGATTTTTATAATAGTTTGGTTTGAAACTGAACATTTGAAACCTAAATTGCATTTCATATAAATTAATTTAAAGTGTATCTCAATGTTTGATTCATCAGTCGACATAGTTTACGAAATCTTCTAATGTTAAATTTTAATACTTTACAAGTCCAATAATATCATAAACTTTTTTATTTATCATTTGATTGTCTTGGCTAAATGCTTTCAAAATTTTTAGCTTGAGAATTTTATGCAATTTTACTAAATAATTGTAGTGCGCTTAGTTTTTTCTATAAAAAGATAAATAATAAGTTTTATCTAATTTTTCAAAGATTTCATTATTAAATTAAACTTAAAGAAGTTAAGTTGCTTAAATTTTCCCAATGGATTTAATGGGACATCCGCAATGGCTTACAACATCCTCGTGGATGGTCCGCCACAAACGATGAAATCAGCAATTGCATTCTGTTCAAACTGAAGAAGATCTCTCAAATGCACGATCTCCACCTCCACACAATGAATTCCCTCACATGTTAGCATTAGTGCCAATGAGGTCACTGACAGACTGGCCAAAGAGGGTAATGAGAATGAAATGTTTATTGGCACTTCACTCACTTATCAATAGCTGTACTTTAATGAGAGATCTAATTTAATTTTAATATAGCGTATTCCACCTACGCACAAATTCCACACATGAACATCCCCTGGCTCTCCTCTGGAAATGAAATGTGACCGTGGCTCCCAAAAAGCTCTGGTTATACTAACAAGTAGCCACCTGAAATGCCTTTCATATGATAGTGACAGAAGAGTCTACCCCACTTGTAAGAAATGCTGCTACCATCCAGCTTCATCAGATCCTATTCTGAGATGCATCGGACTTTCTAAGGGGGGGCTTAACATCCGATCCCTTATTGTTGTAGATTCTTAGGTGGTCAATTGTCCTCTGGAGCCTATTTGTCGTGTCAGATCATTCCAGGATAAAAATTAACAATATTTTCCTACCATTTGGGTTGTGGCCGTGTTAGCTTAGTGGTCAGGTAACGGACTCGTGACTGGCGTGTTATGAGTTTGTGTCTAGTACCGCAGAAGACCCTTAATGAAGAGGGTTCTTATGCTCGCTAAATATGTCGAAGCTCAAACGGTATCCAGGCGGTATTTTGTGCAAGTTAGGAGAGTGGTATCCCAACTCAGGTGTCGTCCTTCAAAATTACGAGGTCCATCGCCAAAAACTCTCGAGTATATAATTAATACAACGCGTTAACATTCCCTCACTCACTCAATATTTCGACCAAACCAAAAATATATCTGTGATTCTCTCTTCATAGATCTTGACTTCATATTAGTGTCATGGCAACTGAAAGATTCTGTAGACAGCAAATGAAATCATAATCACGCTTAAGCATCACGATGGATTGTTGAAATAAGCGAAACTTTTATTCATTATTTTCACTTTATAGGCTAAAGAAATTATGGTTAGTTATTTTTGAGACACATCTTTTGTGATCAACTCTTAAGACTTTTTAACTATGATTTCAGAGAACCTACGAAATTTTTTTTATCAATAAAGCTTTTTAAGAGGATAACGTGATCGGCATATTTAAAATTATTTTTTTTACAAAGAACGTGATTATTATTCAAGCTGTTCTATTAAAGTGAACATATAGTGATTGAAATGTTTGTTTGGCTTTTATTAAGATTGCTGTTAAACAGATCTTTTAAAAATACTATCATACAAATAAAAAAAACAATGCACAGATTTATGAAAATAATTTTCTTTAAATACAAAAAAAAAATTAAAAAAATGGAGACTTATTTGTTGCATGTGAGCGTGTGTTATAATACTATTTGCAACTGAACAAAATCTATAAAAAATATTAGACATATGTTTCATTAAAATTAATTTCCTTCAGTTATACATTACTGATTAGAGTGGTTTCTCTGAAACAAAGTTTCAAGAAAATGTTTGTATAGATGTATGTAATGTTTATTTTCCATGCGTACATTACATATAATTGCACACAGTTTGACTGTTATTGTGAGTAATATAGATTCAAAAACATTAAAACAAGGCAATGTTTCGGTGGCATCAGATGACTTTAATATTAGGTCTACCGAAAAGTTCTGTCTGTTCCGGTTACAATCAGTTTCAGCAAGTATGCGCATATTCATTTGACGCATATTTAGCCCTCTTCTTTTATCACTGAATGTACATACTATATACTGACCTAGCAAATGAACTAAAAAATAGATGATTCATGTTAGTATTAAGTGAGTTGTGATCATTCACCCATGGCTGTTGATAAAGTTCATTTGCGCCATTGTATTTTGTACGAATTCCGACAAGGAAGAAATGCTACAGAAGCGTGTTGAAATCTATTGAAAGTGTTTGTTGAAGGTTCAGTTTCTAATAGAACATGCAGAAGATGGTTCGAAAAATTTCAAACAGGTGATTTCAACCTTTCTGGTATGTCACGCTCTGGGCGACCATCCCTGATCGATGACGATACTGTCAAGATCAAGTTAGAGAAAAATCCGTTTTTGACAACATCGGAGATTGCGGATAGACCTGATTCAGCTCAACAAACCATTTCGGATCATATTCGGAAACTAGGATTTCTGTGGAAGTATTCGAGATGGATGCCACATAAGTGAGAAGAATTTGAATGATCGAATCATCATATGCACATCTCTGCTTGCACGCAACAAAATCGAACCCTTCTTGGACTGGATCATAACAGAGAATGAAATATGGATTCCGTATGAAAACATCCTAAGTAAAAGGGCATATTGTGAACCCTGAAAACCTGCCCCTTCACCTTAAAACTGAAGTTCAACCTGAACAAGAGAATGTTTTCTATATGGTGGGACATTCGAGGACCAATACATTTTGAGCTGTTGAAACCAAATGAAAGGCAAAATTCGAAAAGGGAATGTCAGCAGTTGGATAAATTAAAAACAGCACTCCAAGAAAAGAACCGGCGATGTTCAATAGGAAGGACATCATACTGCTTCATGACAATGCCAGGTCACATGCAGGTTTGGGATCTCCTTCCGATTGGCTCGTAGAATCCCAAACCTAATCTTCATCGATTGTGCGGTCATTATGAGAAAGGTCACTCTTTCGTAGTGATTTTAATACTTCAGCTTCAGTCATTTTTTAATTATTTTCATTTTCTTTGGTTGTGAAGGCCCTGCAATACTTGTAATGTCCACCATGGCCAAGTGACGAGGATGACCCCTGAGCTGACACTCCCTCTCCTACCAGACCACTTAAACGGGAGGAGTTTTGAGCTCTCGACAGAATTAGCATGCATCACTTCCCTACACGGCTGGTCTTTAGTAGTACTGGGTTCGAACTCATGACATGCCTATCATGATCTGATACCTTGACCACTTGACAACCGTGGCTATTATATTATTGTTAAACTATAAATTCAAAATTTATTTGTGCAGATGTATCGCAAACAATATAACCTACAGAATCAGTGATGGTGACACGCTTATAAGGATAAAAGAACATTCAAATGTTTTTTTTTACTAATAGATGAATCGTAAAGTCTATTTTGGAACCAAAGGCACGTGTCTTAATTATGTAACCCCTGTTTATAAATATTTTCTGTTCTTTGAGGTAAAGAAATCGGTTTGTGTCAATGTGCAGGGAAATATTTTTCATCATATTCATTGAAGATTCTCACAGTGATTAATTTACCTTGGGATATCAGAGAACTAGATAGAATGATCGTGTCTCCATCCTTATTGTAGTTTGAGCGGTTGTGAGAATAATGACTTTTAAGGAGTTAAGAATGAGATTTTATTTCAATAATTAATGAAAGGTACTATCAGACAAAATTTAAAAGAACACCTCATTTAACTGATTTAAGACTTTAGGAGGATGTGTGTTGGAGTGGCAAAGTAAAAATGGCAGGATTATAAAAAATAAACTTTATTTCCAACACAACAATCAAAATAAAAATGTTCGGATATATATATATTCCCTTCGTCAGAGCGGAATTCTGGGAGGACAGAAAAAATGCCAGAAGACATTTCTTCCGACCAATGAGATGCAAGGGATCAAGAATCTACACCGTTAGTAAGAATCCGATATGATGATAATGGTGATTTATGATGATCCGATATTATGATTAATGGTGATTTATGATTGATCCGATATTATGAATAATGGTGATTTATGATGATCCGATATTATGAAAGTACACTACAGAGTATCCCCCTAGTGACGAAGGGAACGGCAAAGAAATATATGCAAAAAATAAAGGACTGCAAAATACATAAATTGCACACACACAAAAACAATTATTTATACACAATACGATTAGAGATATAAATTATACCATGAAAAAACTTGAATTAGTAAGTCAATCTTTTAGGAAAATGTACATGTCTACCAGAATGTGTGGTTCTAGTAATTTTATCAACAATATTTTTATCTTCAATTTGTTGCTTAGTGAGAGGTGGTGCGAAATCTGAACATTCCTTTTGTGAATTAAAGTCTTCTGAAAATTCAAAGGCTGGCTTGCATCTGTCTATAGTGACAGTTACATTTTTATTATTTATATCAAAGACAAAATTTTTATCGGATCTACTTTTAATCAAATGAGGTCCAGTATAAGGAGGGGTTACAGGGGGTCGAATTTTGTCATTTCTAAGAAAAACGTGTGTGCATGAATTTAATGATTGATGTACATAACTTTTCGTACAACTGTGAGAAACAGGGGATATTGGGCTAAGTTTTCTCATCATAGTTATTAATTTTGAAACATAAGTGGGGTTCACAGACGTCTGAAGCGATTCTGTAGATATGAGATCAGATGGTAAACGTAAAGTAGTACCATAAACTACAGTCGGTCGAATAAATAGTTGAGCACCGTGACCCTTTCAAAAAATGATTGAAAATGGAAAACGACCCTTTTTGAGTATCCCCTCAAAGCGTCTTGAACTTCTCTTCAATATCCATATCGAAACTTTTTTCAAATTCCTCTGAAAAATATTTTGAGGGAGGCGAGAAAATTTTTCAGCCCATCCCAGACGAATGATTTAAAACGGGGGGTAATCCACAAATGAAATGGAGACATGTCAGGGGGCGATACACAAATGAAATGGAGACATGTCAAGCTTGGTGAAAGCAGCAACCCATGAAATGTAGACAATGCAACGTTGGTATGTCGAGAAAAGACAGAATCATTCCAATATGGGTGTGTATCTTGTTAGAAAATTGGGACGACCCATCTCACGACTTTATAATCTTGGCGTGTCTAGGAAACACGGAGGTCTCAACTGGCAGCCAGCAGGCAAGTCCGATTTTTTGTGTCAAGTTTTTAAAAAGACGCATTCCAATCTTGGTGGATAATGTGGCCCGAAAAAAAGGGGGACCCAGTCGACATGCGACTCGGTCCCCCAATTTTCGGATTTTTGAAGATTTTGGCTAAAAACATTTACCGATAAGACTTGCAGAATCTGCGAATTTCCAACATTACGCCAAATCCTGAAAGTCTTAACGAAAAACATTTAGCATTTACCTGTTGCCATGGAAATTCTTTTTCCGTCAAAACTGCCAGATTTGAAATATTCAATACAAACCCAAACCTGACAGTTTTAACCAAAAAACAAAATTTCTAAACTCTTGACTGCATTCAGAAGCACTCTGATTTCTGGCTGCTAGCTGCTCGCCTTTATATATTCTAGTGGTGTCACGTGAAACGATTTCTATTGGTTGAAGCTTTTCAACCTTGAAACTAATCTTTTAACGTATTTTTGTGCATCTTTTAACACAAGTTTTAAAAGAGAAGCCGTTCAACGTTGGCACCTTCCTTAACCCGAAAAAAGGGGACCGAGTCGACTCTTGTGTCGACTCAGTCCCCCGTTTTTCGGTTCAATATTTACAGTTCAGTTCAATATTTACAGTTCAGTACAATATTTACAGTTTAGTACAATATTTATTTACAGTTTAGTACAATATGTATTTACAGTTTAGTACAATATGTATTTACAGTTTAGTACAATATGTATTTACAGTTCAGTAAAATATTTTACAGTTCCATCCAATTTTTACAATTCCATCCCTTTTTTACAATCCAGTCCATTTTTTTAAAAGTTCAGTCAATATTTACAGTTTAGTCCAATATTTACAGTTGAATATTTACAGTTCCATATTTCAATTTTTCTCACTTACTCTACCAGATCCGCCATCTGTCTATTGTATTCAGCCTGCAGCTTATTGAAATGCTGCAGGTATCTGGCAAAACGGTAAGACTTTACCATAGTGCACTCGGAAATGTCAGAATATTCATGCACCTCATTGTGCAGGTGATCTGGTAGAGTTCGGTCATTCAAGTCCTGAAACTTTGGCAAAGTTTCCAAATTTATAGTAAACAGCCCCAGATTTTCAAAGATTTTGCGCTGGTCGGTTCCCTTGACCACGATGAGTCCCTGATTTCCTTGCGCCAGGTGACAAAATTTGCCCCTGACGCAAAAGGACAGGTATTCCAGTGGCACAGATCCAGGGATGTGACTCTTCAGACAGAGGCGCTCGTTAATAAAACGGTTGGCCCGACAGTCTTTCGAGGGGGTAATTAGGTTGCAGTGATCCACCGTGATGCAAATTACTTCGGGGTCTTTTCCATCCTCCGGAATCGTGGCAATGGACAATTCGACGGGCACAGGCTTGCTCCACGGTGAAACACATTGCCATGGCGAAGAAGGCTAAATGAGACATGTTGCTTTCAGAGAACTCTGAGAGAGAATGTCTCTGGCTGCTGATGGCTCGCCTTTTATACTCTGGTGGGTCACGTGAATCGATTCCTATTGGCTGATACTCTCCAACATTGAAACACTATCCATATCATGAGTCATCTATATTATATATAATATATATATATATATTGGATTACTGATCCAACGTTGAAACACTATCCATATCATGAGATATCTATTGTCTTATTGATTCAACATTGTGATGACCTCGCAAAAAATACAAGCATCACCAGGCACTTTTTGACTGATTCTATCCAACAGGACCATGCAAAAACTACACGCGCCATCAGGCACCTTTCGATTAAATCTATCCATCCTTGGTAGAAATCTTGTGGCCTCTTTTTAACACAAGTTTTAAAAGCGAAGCCCTCCAACGTTGGCACCTTCCTTAACCCAAAAAAAGGGGGACCGAGTCGACTCTTGTGTCGACTCGGTCCCCCTTTTTCTGGGCCCATGGGCATTTTTACTCTACCAAAGCTGAAACTTTGGAGCTCCATTCCGCCTGCAGCTTGTTGAACCGCTGCAGGTATTTTGCAAATTGAAATGATTTCAGCATGGTGCAATGAGACACGTCCCCTTCTTCGTGGAAGTCATCATGCATGGGGTTGGGAAATGTTCCATCACAAAGGGTGTTGAATTTGGGCAGCATCTCCAGAGCCATGGTGGAGAGTCCCAACTCTTTGAATGTTTTTTGCTGCTTTGGCTTTTGACTACGATGAGGCCTTTTCTACCTTGGGACAGCTGGTCAAACATGCCCCTCACGCAATATCGCAACCATTGCGCCGGCACACTCTTGGGCAGCGGGCGTACCAGACGAAGACGGGCGTTTTTGCAGGCATTGGAACGCATGTCTTTGGGTGTGGAGGTCAGGTCCTCGTGGTTCACCGTAATGCAGAGCACTTCGGGATCACTGCCATCCCTGGGAATGGTGGCAATCGATAGCTCGATGGGCACTGGTTTGCCCAGGTGTGCAACACGCTGGCATGGGCAAAATAGGCGGGTTGATTCGACATGTTGCTGAGAGAGAATAATTCTGCTGGCTAGAGGCTGGCGTTATATATGCTCGAGGAGCGTGACGTCAACTGGCATTCCATGTGCCAAGGCCTTTTGATGCGAGCGCTCCACGTGTTTTTCCAAAGCCCGTTTCCAAGGTTGGGGCATCAGCAGACGCCAAGGGAGGTGTTTATCTCGATGCATTTCCCAATCATCCAACCACGTTAATAATGTCACGTACACATCCACCAAACGCATGCATTGCGTGAGATTCAACGCGTACGCCTCCTTATTGTGGGGTTGATACGCCTCCCAAACTCGGCGAGACGGGGGACGACCCAATTGAAAAAATCTCAACTCGACTCCTGGATCCCACGTCAAATCCAAATGACTCGTAAACACGACCACTGTTTTTCCAAACGACCGAGGAACGTGCACACCAAAATTGGGCTCAAAAATAATGGTGTAAGGATAGTCTTGCTCGAAATATGTAACTCGATCCGCCACCGACCCAGATTTCCAAAAACAATCGTAGTGCGAGAACGACACTGGTCCAATAAATTTTGTACCGAAACCATTTTTTCTTACATCCTCTTGTGTAATGTGTCAAGGTTGGTATTTTTTGGACAAAAAAATCAGACTTGTTTCCATAAAACAATTTTTTTATTTACAAAAAATTATGTACAAAACAATCATTATTTACAATATATTACATACACAACTGCCAAGATTTATTTGCAACACAAATTTAGAGGTTCTGTCACTTTAAACCCAACAGTGTATCTTTTCATAGGGTTCATTCTGGGCATTGTCAAATCCAGGGGTGCTTCCGGCTGTTCCATGGCCAACCCCTCTTCAAAATGGTCCAAAAACGATATAATGTCATTATTTGGATCAAAGAGGAAGGCACCGTATGAATCAGCTGGGTTCTTGTGCATGGGCTGGGGGGGCTTCCATCACTTGTTCAGGCCCAAGCAGTCTCCAAATACGTTTGACATTAAATGGTCAAACGAGGTCTCCACAGGTGGATCTGGAAACTGGATCTGCTGAGGTGGAAACTGGACAGTGGTTGACTGATCTGGAAACTGGATCTGATCTGACGGTGATTGAGACAAAGGTGGATCTGGTGTCTGTGATCTGCAACATCTGGAATGAATCTGCACAGGTGGCTCTGGTAATTGAATCTTTTTGAGGTGGAATGGACACGGGTTGAGGAGCAGCCAAGGCAGGTCTGGCAATCATTACAGGGGGTCGCACGACCGGTGTAACGAGTATTTTGTGGGATTTTTTTGGAATCCTAAAATGTTTCTTGGAGGGAGGATACACCTCTTCCTCCAAAGGTCGCTTGCTCGTCTCACCATGAGCCGGGGTCGGAGGAGGCAGTTTGTAGGCTTTTTGGTCATATCGCTTCACCTTTCGGAAATCCCCCAGTTGAATCCGCTCTGAACGAGTTGAGGAAGAATGGTTTCGGGAATAATGTCCACCCAAATACGGTCTTTTGCACTGTGAGTAAAATGTAATGAGTTCCTGCCGGGATGGGATACGCCGTATGGGGCTCCAACACTTTGCGATGATAGAGCATTTGGTCAAATGGCTCAAAACTCCTCCTATACAGATTGAGTTTGCTTTGATGCTTTAAACTGGAGGAGGGCAGTTCGTACATTAGCATAGGCACATGGGTTGTTTGGATCAAATGAATCTCTCCCGGTTTCACGGTGCGAAATCCAAAGGTAAATCCAGTTTTGACGATAAACATGTTTTGGTGCATGAATCCCATCCGTTTGTCCGTATTCTTCAGCGGTCGATCGGGATTTCTCATTAAGCCTTGCGACACTTATCCCACGTCATCTCATCGGGTTCAAAGGGATTTTGGATCCTCGCCGCCAACACGGCCCGCTTGAAATTGTCCATATACGATCGTCTGCAATGCCAACTATCGTTACAAAACATGACAAACACACGTTTCGTGGCCATCTCCTGATACAGGATGAATGCTTTGACGAGGCCCTGTCGAGCTGCATATTCCAACGTCTCGATTTTCTCAGGTAAGGTCACTGGCACCACGGTGGTGGAGAGGTGCTCTGGGAAGGCATCGATTGCGTCCATGCTGCTGGCGAGTCGAGAGGCAACTGATTTGAAGCGTCGCAACGAGCTCTCCTTTTATACGTTTCAGACAGGATGTGGGCGGAGCTTGCAGTCACCAATCTTGCTCACGAATGAAAAATGGGATTGATGGGTTGATGCAAGATGGCGCACATGCCTTGCACGGCTACCCAACGATGACAATGTATTTCGTTACAAAAGGGACATTCCCCCCTGTTTCGTTCGTTGGCATTTAACAGCATCACAGGGATCCTTTTGAACGGACTGGCTGAGCTCCAATTCGCTTGAAATTCTTTAAATTTGAGCTTGGATTGATGATCCGTCACACAAATGGTACCGACATTGAGGTAATGCAAATATTTAAATAGTTCGTTGGGACATTGCCGATCCAAGGCATACGAGACGACACCGTTGGTGAGCGTGAATCCCTCATCTCGGAGACACAACACGGCCAAACCTTGGCTGTGAAAAAACACTTGAGCCGACACATGAGACGTGGGAATCAATCGATGGGCATACGGGGGTCGCCTGGGTCTAAAATCAGGTCTACGATAGGGTGGTC
The DNA here is from genome assembly GCA_019973975.1 of Trichonephila clavata. Taxonomy (NCBI): domain Eukaryota; kingdom Metazoa; phylum Arthropoda; class Arachnida; order Araneae; family Nephilidae; genus Trichonephila; species Trichonephila clavata. The sequence continues at coordinate 15,300 of BMAO01027869.1, forward strand.
TGAAATCGGGTCTGCGATACAACCTAGGATCTCGGGGCCCATTCTCGTTTCGTCGAAAATCTCGTTGAATGATGGAAGCTACCTTTCTCACAGGTGAATCTGCCCGTCGCTTTGGTGAATTTGACCTTTGCCTTGGGGAATCCATCTTTCGCTTTGAGGAATCCATCTTTTTTACAGGTGAATTTGACCTTTGCCTTGGTGAATCCATCTTTCGCACAGGTGTAGCTATCGTATGCACAGGTGAAGCTACCTTCCGAATAGGAGAAGAAACAATTGGTTCAGGTGCAACAGGTGATTCCACGGAATCAGAGGATTCTTGAAATTCCATTCGTTGTCGAGACTCAATGAATTGTTCAGGTACCATAGGTGGTTCAGGTAAAGATTCATAAATCATATAATCCTCTTGAGAGGGCTCATGGGATGGAGAAGCCACTGGAGTGGGTGGTAAAGGTGAAACAGGTGCTGGTAAATTGAACATGTCAATAAAATCATCATACTCTGGAGAAGAATCCATTGTGAACAATTGAGTAGGATGAGACGCGTGCAGTATTTGTACTCGTCTCTCAAAAAATATTGAAAGCTTAAAAAAAAAAAAAAAAAAAAAAAATTTTTTTTTTTTTTTTTTTTAACGTTGGCAAGTTTTCGAATAAGGTTGGAAAACCTTTTGAACAAGGGTTCTCCAAACATGATCTAAAGTAGAATGATTACGAGAGAACGTTGGCAGGTCGTGGTAACCTTGGTACTCTTTTCCATCGCCATGGGTTAATCATTCTGAGCTTTCGTTGGCTCTGAATCATTCTTTTCAATATTTTATCTACGACCAATGTACTTTGCAATTTATTTTTCAATGTATTCATTTCTGTGTTTAACTCGTGTTCTTTGGCTTTCCACTCGTTTTCTTTGGTTTCCCATATTTTATTTTCAACTAATGTATTTTCCAATTTAAATTTTAATATCATTATTTCAGCGTTCAACTCATTTTCTTTTGTTTTCAACACGTCCTTTTCCTCTTTCAACAAGTCTCTTTCCTCTTTCAATATGTCTCTTTCCTCTTTCAATATGTCTCTTTCCTCTTTCAATATGTCTCTTTCCCTTTGAATGAGGTCGCATTTCGCATTCATCTCGCTGAGTTTGGACCTTAACAAGACTTTTTGGTCCATGGCCCACTCTTGCTTTATCTTTTTAATTTCATTCATCATGTTTTGTTGTTTGCGGGACAATACATACATTTCGTCTCGGATCCGTTGAAACAAACATTCACCCCTCTGGTTTCCCTCCTTTAAATACAATTTTGTGTTACCGTAGAGCGTCACGTACAGAGGAGTCTCTTCCCCTGTCACCTGGTATTGGAAAGGAAACACGCAATTTAAAAATTTCCATCCCGTCACGTGAATCGGTACATTCCATTTCAAATGACCCCACCCGTCTGGTAAACATTTGATCACCTTGTCCCAACTGGCCACATTTTTATTTCCAAGCTGTTCCAACAGTAATCTTTCTATTCCTCCTGGAAAAAGCGTACAGAGAAAGGCAATACTATGCGCGTGCAAGGGTCGATTCATGTGGAAATGGGACCATTGTTCCGGATTCATTAATTTTTCGGGAATTTTACCCCCGTCACACGACGATTTAGGTTGGCTCACGTACACAATGGTCCGAACCAAATGAAAGGCACTCTGAATCTTGACACATTTTTTGGCCCGACCAGCAGAGGGAAATTCATAGCGAACTTTACCCTTCCAAATCTCTTCAAACGCACTTTCTTGCTCACACGCCAAAATCATGTGTCGATGCTGTATTTTACCCCTCTCTGTCTCTAATCCATCGCAGAGACACCAAAAGGGTAAAATGACAAATTGATTCCGAATCATTTCCATTTCCTTACAAAACGTATCAAAAATGTTGTGTTTGACCATAATGTGAAACCATACCCAATCTCCTTTCAAGTAGCGCTGAATAATCCCCCACACATCTTTACCCAAACCATTGTCAAATTTTATTCCCTCTTCCCATAAGTCGGGTTTCTCAAAGATTGAATCATAAAAATTATCCCTCAATCTGGGACGACCGTACATTTCACGAGGTATTGGTTGAAAGTACCTACACCCACATACTTCTGGCACCCTTTCCTCTTCTTCCGTCTCCTCCTCATCGTCCGAGAATACCCAGACATCTTTGGCTTCGTTTGCAAAACGTTTCAAGCAGGACACGACGTGATTTATGTGGTCGGGATGATTCTTTTCTCCATGATTCCAGTGTTTTTTTCCAAAACAAAACACGCATTGCTTGCGAAAATTTAAAGAATGTTTCTCGGATGCATGTTTGTAATAAAAATGACCCAATGTCATTTGCTCATGACAGTTGGGGCAAACTACTAGAGTGCTTGAAAGTGTCTTGAGATGCCTAAAAAAGGTTCTGTCTGACATTTCAAAAGAATGTGTAACATCTCAAAAGTCATGTAATACCTCGAGTGTCAACCCTTTATAGAATCACTAAAAAAAAAAAAAAAAATTTTTTTTTTTTTTTTTTTTACTTGCATCGAAACATTTTTGACAGTTGAATGTTTACTTGCATCGAAAAGTTTTTGACATTCGAATGTTTCCTTGCATCAAAAAGTTTTTGACATTTTAATTTTTCCTTGCATCGAAAAGTTTTTGACATTTGAATTTTTCCCCCTCATTCCATTTTTTGTTGGGTTCCATTTCCCTCCTTTTGGGGTTTTTCGTTTACCCTCTTGGACCTTTCATTGAATCTGTCCGACGTTGATGGGTGTTGATTGTAAATTTCCAACAACCTAGGTCCTGGCGATGGACATTTGCCTTCCTTTACGCATTTTCTTACAACCTTCCCACCGTAGGGAGGGCAATGTGTCCTGTATGAGGTCCCTTTATGTGCCTTGACCCTATGATGTACACATTTCTCTTTCAAATTTTTAAAAGGGGAGAGATGTTTATTTACCTACCCCTCTTTGTCGTAAGAGTACCTGTTTATCTGTGCAACTTTTGACATTGGTGCGAAGCGTTTATCTATCAAACCTCTGAAATGGGTGGGATTTGTCTAATCTATCTGACCTATGACATTGGAGGGACGCATTTATCGGTCTAATCTATCTGACATTGGTGGGACGCATTTATCTATGTTCTATCTGACATTGGAGGGACGCATTTATCTATCTGTTCTATCTGACCTATGACATTGGAGGGACGCATTTATCTATCTGTTCTATCTGACATTGGAGGGACGCATTTATCTATCTGTTCTATCTGACATTGGAGGGACGCATTTATCTATCTGATCTATGACATTGGAGGGACGCATTTATCTATCTGACCTATGACATTGTGGAGGGACGCATTTATCTATCTGACCTATGACATTGGTGGGACCCCCTACATTCGTAAGACTCGTGAAAGGGAAGGGACACCTCTCTTCGTATAGCCTAAGAAATGGAGGGTTGCATTTATCTGTAAAACATATGAAAAGGAGGGATATTTCTTACAAAAGGGTACCTATTCTTTCCAAATATTTAAAAAAAAGTACTTGTATTCAAGTTTTTTACTTGTTTGAAACCGCGACATGAAACCGCGACGAAAAAAGCAGGTTATGATCTATGAAGTTAACTTTATCTTTAGTATGTAATAAGTATAGTAATAAGTATGTAATAAGTATGTAGGGTAGGTAAGCTTTTTCTTTATTACTGGAAAATGCTGGTTTTTCTGGTTGATGGAGTGGCGAGTATGTGTGACGAGAATGCTTCTTGTTTCTTGCAGAGGGTGAACATAAAAAATGATTTCAACGGCAACAGGAAATTTCCACATCAAACCTTCCAACGTTGGTGAGAGGAGGGATGTTTCCATGTTTTCCTAACCCCCTTTGAGTTTCCTTCTTTAAATTTCCTTCTTGGAGTTTCTCCGTTTGAGCGATGCCCTTGGAAGGAGACGTGGGTCTTCAGACATGTCCCCCGTTGGATGGGATTCATTGGATAAAACTCCCGTGGAGAGGCTTCCTTTCCATGATTCGTTCTTTGTATCCCCCTTTCAACTGTTTCTTCAACATTCTTACTACACGGTTCCATTTTGTTTGCCTTCTCGAGTTTTTTTACCTGAAAAGCACTCCACATGACCCTTTACAGGCCTTTTTACCTGTTGAAAACCCTCTCATTATAGCAGGTAGCTTTATAATAAGGAACCTTTTGTTTCCTAGTTCATAATGTATCAAATAATAAGGTGAGTGAAAGGATGAAAATGAAAAGAAGAAATGAATCAAAAATAAAAATAATTTAATAAAATACAGGTAAAATAAATAAAATACAGGGAAAATAAATAAAATACAGGTGAAATGAATGTTTCTTGCAAAACATAAAAAATCATTTCAATGGCAGATGAACAAATGATTCTCTCAACAGTTCCACATCAAACCTTCCAACGTTGGTGAGAGGAGGGACCCAAAAAAATGGAAAGGACGTGCTGAGCACATCCTTTCCATTTTTTTGGGTTTGACATTCAAAGTTCAAACAGTCTGCTTACACAGGGGGCAGGTGGGACTCTGGGTCCGCTCCAAACATGCTTTATGAAACATGTGTCTACATTCGGTCGTGAGGGGAAAATGCATGGGCTCCAGGCAAATGGGACATTTTTCAGGCACGCCAAACACGGGATCTGGGAAGGGAGCACTGTACAAGAGTTGAAGAGCCGTGTGACCCAGCGTCACCCATTGTTCCAAATCCTGCGAGCCCCCATAAGACCAGGCCACGCTCGCCTTTCGGTACAGATCAGGTTTCATGCATTCTGTCCAAATGCCCCGAATATAGGCGCCGTGACCCCTTTCGGCCATCTTGTGGAGCACAAGGTCCTTGGATTTGAAAGGTTCGACGGCAAAGAGAAAGGCGAGAGAGCGCAATTTTCCAGATTCCCCCGAAGGACAGAGAACGTTGCACAAGGCATCGAGGTCGTGGAGATGGCGTTGAAAGTCCTGCACCGTCAACACCTCTGGAATGGGTAAAGCATTCAGACGATTCCGGAATTCTTTTAAAAAGGCAGCAAATTCCCCGAAATCGGGGGATGAATACTTGACCAGGCAGTGTGCAAACGCTAAATCGTCTCGCATCGTGAGGAATGAATGAGCTCTCTCGCCTCGAGTGCCTCGCTTTTATAGCAGGGAGAAGGCTTCTGATTGGTCGATGCAACTGATATGAAATTTCAAGGCTGGTAGGATTTAAAAAGGATTCATGAGTAACACTTTTAATTCAACCTTGGCTTGAAAAGAGACTTGAGCTGCTAGCCAAAATTATTTTTTGAGAGTTTAAATGTTTCGTAAGTATTCAATTCAATAGGTTTCAACCTTGGCTGGAAAAGAGACTTGTGCTGCTAGCAAAAGTATTATTTTTGAGAGAGGGTAGCGTCATTTTTTGCAAGTGTTTCATTCCATAGGTTCCAACCTTGGCATATTTATTGACCCAAAAAAATGGGAGAATGATTACTGGTCCCGAGCTATGCTCCTTTCCAGCAATCATTCTCCCATTTTTCTGGGGCTCAACACAATGTCTACCTTTAAAGGTCGGGTTCTCGCAATGGATTGGGTGCCCTGCAGAGAGGACAGGTGTTTTGCACGTCCAGATGTTGTAACAAGCACCGCATGTGGAACAGGTGCCCACAATGCGTTCTTTCTGGCCAGTGCATGGGACTCAGACAGATGGCACATGAATCTGGTACTTGGAACACGCTCTCGGGCCATTTCAATCCATAGCACCCATCCAACACTGCTTGAGCCAAGTGGGTCCAGGCGGTCAGGTGTTGGGGACCGTGTCTCCTCCACGCCTTGTAGGCCAAGTGATATAGTTTTGGTTTCGCCAAACTAGTCCAAAGGGCTTGTAGAAAGGCCCCTTTTCCTTTGGCAGCCTCCTCCTCCAAATAATCACTGTGCAGGTGGGCCGGTTCTGCATACACAACACATTCAAAGGTGGGCAGGTCACGGGGATCGTAATCGGGCAACACCTTTTGCAGCAGTTCAGCAACGGTTACATCGTGGATGGACTCGACCGTTATGATGTCAGAGGGCATCATGGTCTGCAGGCACTTTCGAAAATTAATCATAAAGGTTATATAGTCCCCAAGATTAGCCTCCTGGTACTTGGCCAGATAGAGTGTAAAAGCTTTTTCGTCTTCCATGTCTCAGGAATAAATGAAGCAGAGAGCGTCTGAGCCCTGCTTTTATAGTCGAGAGAAGGAGGAAGTGGTTTCTGATTGGCCGATTGTTTTGATAAGGGTTCCCAAGGATGAAAGGAGGTCACCTTTCAAGAGGCAAAGGTCCATGTCATCATCCAACCTTGGCATCTCATATAAACCAAAAAAAGGGGAGAATGGGCCAAAGCCCAAACTCCCCTTTTTTTGGTAGGAAAGAAAACAGACGCTTCATTACAATAAAAACAATTATTTATTGACATTCTTTACAGGATGAGGTTGAAGGATGAAACGACACATACCGGATTTCAACAGAGGATGATGTTCGGGCACAAACAAAACAATGGTATGGGTTGGTTGAGTAGGGGTTTTTGGTTGGATGGCGAGTTTTTTATTGGGCAAGAAGGGTGGTTGTTCCAAGAGTCTCTTGCCAAGCTCCAGGTGGGAAGAATAGGCCTGGGTACTCTTGTTGCATCGAGTCATCAGAGGTGGAGTAGGCAGGCGTGATGTCACCTCGACATGGGCTCCAGTCATCAAAACAGAGGGATCCACCCTCTCCAAAGGTGTGACTGGTCTCTCGGGTAAGGATTCCACAAGTCTTTTAGCCGGTGGAGAGACACATTTAGCAGGTGGAGAGACACTTTTAGCAGGTGGAGAGACACTTTTAGCAGGTGGAGAGACACTTTTAGCAGGTGGAGAGACACTTTAGCAGGTGGAGAGACACTTTTAGCAGGTGGAGAGACACTTTTAGCAGGGGGTGTAGGAATTTTGTCAGCTGGTTGTTCAACAGGTGGAGAGGCACTTTCAACAAGTGGTGTATGAATTCTCTCAGGTGGAGAGGCACTTTCAACAAGGGGTGTATGAATTCTCTCAGGTGGAGAGGCACTTTCAGCTGTTGCACGTTCCTGAGAAAGCTTCCTTTTTACACCAGCCCTCAAAAACGCCATCTTCAAAGATGCCGTCTTGGAAGCGTTTTGGGATTGCATCTGACGCATGTCCTGCACCTTTTGAATAAAGTCTTGGATCCATTTCCTCACCAAGATGGAATCGGGGATGGGAGAGTGTTGAACTTGCAAGACGGGTGAGGTTTTGTAGCTTTCCACAAAGAGGTTGCCTGGATTCTCTACCAAAGCAAAGCCCATTTGGAGACTTGAGGCAAAACTCTCGGCCAACGACGAGAGTTCAGCATTCAAAATGCTAAAGACGACATCGGGAGTCACGAGTTTAGACTTTTGAGTCATGATTGGATAGCGTTTGTAAGGCGGCAGCACATCCTTGCCTTGAATGACCAGGTTGTCGTAACGTTTGGCAAATTCGTATACTTTGGATCGACCCAAGAGAGCTCCAACGTCGACCAGTCGAAAGTAGAGCTTGCCATCTCGTCCCACCATGGCAGCCAACGGATAGTGTTGATTGGGCAAAAGCAGTTTGAACCACATGTTGACTCGAGGAAACACTGAGCGTGTGTGAGGAGCAACGGAAAGCACTGGAGCTTTTATACTCTCCATCAGGAAAAAAAATAAAATGTAGACAACGTTGTGTAAAAAAAAAAAAAAATTTTTTTTTTTTTTTTTTTACACAACGTTGTCTACATTTTATTTTACATCTTGACAAGAGTGTTGGAAATGTTTTCAATGCTTTACTGTACATTATGAGTTTATTAAGTATCTCCAACCACCATCTTTGATAAAGTGGTACATTCTTTGCCAACAATTGCTGTTTTCATCCGTCATGTGTATGACTCGGGGTAAATAAACTTTTCCATTCTGTAAAATTTGCTCCACTCTCAATTCGGTGGGCTCACCGTACAACTCGTGTTCTTCAAACACCATCGAATCCAATAAATAGTGAATCGCACAATCATGGAGTGGTTCTTCTCCCGACCACACACTAAACAATCTCGTCGACAAAAGCATGATGGAACGGAAACGACTGGCATAGTCTAGCAGGATAAATTGAAAATGAAAATAAAATTTCAAGTAAACTTTGAAACGGCACCATAAACTGGACAAGCAAATGAGATGATGGTTGTGGAGAAAGGTTGTGAGTTTATAAAAGGCACCCACTAAAAAAAAAAAAAAAAAATTTTTTTTTTTTTTTTTTTACTTGTAGAGAACAGGGTTGACTGTACTTTTACTTTTTCATTTACAAATAGGTTTGCACACACAGATTTTGTTTTACTCTTTACTTATTCATTTTTATTTTTTAAACACACCTTTTGTTTTTGGGGTTTAAACACAGTCAAAATAATTTTATTTTTGTGAATGCCCCATCTCTGCATTCATTTTTATGTTTCAAACACACCTTTTGAGTTTCTTTGTTTCAAACACACCTTTTGAGTTTCTTTGTTTCAAACACACCTTTTGAGTTTCTTTGTTTCAAACACACCTTTTGAGTTTCTTTGTTTCAAACACACCTTTTGAGTTTCTTTGTTTCAAACACACCTTTTGAGTTTCTTTGTTTCAAACACACCTTTTGTGCTTCTTTGTTTCAAACACACCTTTTGAGTTTCTTTGTTTCAAACACACCTTTTGTGCTTCTTTGTTTCAAACACACCTTTTGTGCTTCTTTGTTTCAAACACACCTTTTGTGTTTGGGTTTGGGTTACACACAGTAAAATTAATTTTATTTTTGTGAATGCCCCATGTCTGCATTCATTTTCATGTTTCAAACACATTTTTGTGTTTCTTTGTTTCAAACACACCTTTTGTTTTCGTTTGAACAACATAAAACAATTTTATTTTTGTGAATGCCCCACCTCGACCCACCACTGCATTCACTTTTAAGTTTCAAACACCTTTTGTATT
>BMAO01027870.1:0-69749 GCA_019973975.1 Trichonephila clavata
GAAAGTGTTGTTCTTTTTGTAAAAATAATTCTTCAGACCTCTTCTGGACAGCACACTTTATTATGGACAATTAAATAAAACGATTAAGTATACTGCACACAGCATAAATAATGTTCATAGCACACAGCGTGTAGATCGTGTGGTCCCCGTAGAAGAAGTGCGTTGGATTAAGCGGGAAAAAGAACGCGTGGCGCATCACACAGATATCCTTACACCAGAAAAAATAGTTCGCTCGCTTCAACCCAACACACCCTCCTGCGAGTGATACATTTTTTTTTCAAACACAAGAACAATATCATAAACACATATACATAACAAATACAGTGACATAAAAATCATGAGAGTAATGAAATTTTTTCCATTGAATATTGTAACTTTTGTACATTCGTGGCTTTAGTAAGAAAATCTGCAATTAAAACATCAGTTTGAATGTATTCCAATTTTATTGCAGTATCTTCAATTAAATCTTTCACAAAATGAAAACGTAAATTCATATGCCTTGATTTATTTGAAGAACGGGTACCCTTAATCCACTGAATTGCTGCTTGACTATCTGAATTTAAAGTTACAGCATTATTTATAAATTGTTTACATTTTAATTCAGTTAACAAATTTACAGTCCAAATTATATCTTTACAAATTTCAGAAATAGAAAATAACTCTGCTTCACATGTTGATAGACTAACACTTTTCTGTTTACGACATTTCCATAAAATTAATGAATTACCAAGTAAGATTACACCACCAGAAAATGATTTTCCATTTTCTGCATTTCCCCAACTTGCATCTGAACTAGCATTTAAATACCAAATTTTTTTTCATAAAAACAATTTTTCTTTTTTTGTACCCATCAAATATCTTAATACTCTTTTAGCCAAATTATAATGTCTTTTCTCTGGTTTATGATTAAATTGTGATAAATAAGATGTTACAAATGAAATATCAGGGCGAGTTCTATTAGCTAAATACAAAAGTTCACCAATTAATTCCTGATACATAGTAATGTCAATAAATTCATTTGTAGAAGAAAAACTTTTATCTTCCCCTTTCACAATTGGAGTCTTAACACTTTTACAATTTTCTAAATTATATTTAATCAATAATGAATTAATATATTCACACTGAGATAAATAAATACCATTTTCATGTTTTTTCAATTTCCATACCTAAAAACTTATCAGTTTTGTTTTCAACCACTTCAAATACATTTTTAATCTTATTACAATATCTTCATACATTTTATCATTGTTACAAAAAATAGCTAAATCATCTACATACATACATAATATAAGAACAATTTGATTATCAGTTTTAATAAATACACAATTATCAGAAGCTAATTGTTTTAAACCAAATTTTTCTAATTCACACCTTAATTTCATATACCAGTTTCTACCTGACTGTGGCAAACCATAAAATACTCTTTTTCAATTTACAAACTTGTCATCTCCAATTAATTTCTCATAACCAAGTGGAGGTAACACATACACAGTCTCTTCTAAATCACTATATAAGTAAGCAGTTTTTACATCAAAGAAATTAACATTTAATTTTAATTTAGCTGCAAGTGCAATTAACAATCGAAAAGATTCAATATTTACAACTGGTGAATACGACTCTGAATAATCTATATTTTTAATTTGATTAAAACCAGCTGCTACAAGCCTTGCTTTGTATTTAAAAATTTTCCCAGCATCATCTTGTTTTAAACTATACACCCACTTAGTTTTTATCAATTTTGATTTTGCAGGTTTTTGTACTACTTCCCATACTTTATGTTTATCTAACGAATCTAATTCATTCTGCATTGCTAATTTCCAATTTTCCCAATTAGCACTATTTTTTGCCTCAAAATAAGAGTTCGGTACATTATCCGTTAAATGAACTGACATCTGCTTAGATTTTAGTCTTTCCGATCTTTTAACAGGGATTTGATTTTGTACATCATTTAACTCAAGTACTGGGAGTTGGATTCTGCCTGTCTGATGCGATGTAGTCTGAAGGGGAATTGAGTTATCCTTCTCAATTGCCACAGGCTCATTATTTATTTCAAAATTAGATAATACTCTATTTTCTGAATTTTGAATAATTTCGTTTATTTCGGGAGATTCAAAAAACGAGTCAATATCCCATGTTTCATTTTCAGTTTCACCTAAATAACTACTACCCTTTAAAGATTCATTAAATTTAACTGATCTCTCTTCAATTACTTTTTGATTTTTAATATCATAAATTCGATATCCCCTCCTTTCTCTAGCATATCCTAGCATAATTCCCCGTCTTCCTGGAACTTCAAATTTATTTCTCAAAACTTTCGGAACGTGAAAATAGGCCACACAGCCAAATTTTTTGAGATAATTTAATTTCGGTTTATTACCTGTCCAAATTTCTAATGGGATTTTTTCTTTCCCTTTTCGTGGTGTTACATTAGATACCTGAGTACTACAATTAATAGCTTCGGCCCAAAATTTTAAAGGAAGCTTACTTTCATATAGTAAAGATCTAGCTCTTTCTAAAAGAACACGGTTCGCTCTTTCTGCTTTACCATTACTTTCACTGTTGTATGGAATAGTTTTTTCATGAAATATTCCTGAATTAGCAAGGAAAGTATCTAGTTGCTCATTTACAAATTCTAACCCATTATCAGTTCTCATCCTTTTAATCCTTTTATCAGTTAAATTTTCATATTTAGCTTTAAATTTAGAAAATATATCAAACACTTCATTTTTATTTTTTTAAGAAATAAGTAAAGTACATGCCAGAAAAATCATCTACAATTACCATAAAATATTTTGCACCACCATATGATTCGATATTAATTGGACCACACAGGTCGGCATGGAGCAGCTCAAGAATTTGTGAACTCTGATTTATTTCAATACTACGATGAGTTTTTCTGGTTACCTTACTTATATCACAAGTTTCACATCTGAAATTATTTACATTATCAATATCAATATAATCTTTCATTTTAAGCATATATTTACAATTTAAATGACATAACCTGTTATGCCAAATTTCATAATTATTAGTAGATTGGTCAGAAAAATAACACTCAGAATTATACACAGGTTCTAATTTTATTTCTAATCTACCATTATTTTTAAATGCTTTTGTTATTAACTTATTATTTTTATCATATATCAATACACAGTTATTATCTGATTTAATGTTACAACCTTTATCCATTAAACATGTTACAGACAGTAAATTACATCTTAATTGAGGAACATAAACTGACATTAGTAATTGTCAAATTAATAGAATTACAATGCTTTGTACTCACAGTTTTAGCTGAAACGTTACCTGTTCCTTGAACTTACAATTTTGGAATCTTTATCTGCCAAGTAAATCTCCATAATTTCTGGACTTATTTGCTGAAACCATGCAGGGTCTTTGGCCATATGACAGGATGCTCCACTGTCCAGGATCCAAGTGTTATCACAGACGTTTTCTTCGCGGTTTGAAGCTGTGAAAAACTGAATTTGAAGAAGTACCTGGATTTCTTGATGGATTATTTCTTTGGGTCGTTCTGTTTGGCATGTTTTTATTTTTGTAAAAAACAATCCTTTGCAACGTGATTTTGCCTTCGGCATATATAGCAAAGCCTCGTTTGTCTTTCATTTTTCTTTCTAGAATAAAATGCTGCAGCATTTATTCCTTCCATGCGATTTTTAGATGGTAAGTTGACGGATGCTTCTTCTTCCCTTAGAATTTGGAGGATTTCATCTAAAGATTTCTCTCGTTGGGTCTTCAAAATTTCCCTGAGGCGTGTGAATTTTTCTGTCAGTCCTCGAACTGTATAATACACCAATTCCCTCTGTGAGACTTCTAAGCCGAGGGAGTGACACTTAGTCGAGATGCCCCTCGCTCTTGCAATGTAATCCACCGCGTTTTCTCCTTTGTTCATGATCAGGTTTTTGAGTTCATTGCCCGCGTCGATTTTGCGGTCCTCCGTAAGTCCGATGAAAGTCCCTCTAATTTTTTCCCACAGCACTTTGGCGTTGTCCTCTTCCGCAAACTGTAGCGCCTGTTCGTCGGCAAGGGATAGCTTTATATACGAGACGGCGTCAGCATTTCTTTGTTCCCAATCGGAATCCTCCTTACGGCTAAGGTCTTCGGGTTTTTTCGTTGGTAACCATAGTATCCAATCTCTTCAGGCTCAAAGCAGCCTTCATCTTAAGAGCCCATATAAAATAGTTCGTCCCATTTAAATTGGGGACAGTTATCTTATCCATTTTTGGCAAAAAGTTCACACAGTTCACTAAGACTATTCACAGTTCACCAACAACCACGCTCTGCTACCAATTTGTTGTTCTTTTTGTAAAAATAATTCTTCAGACCTCTTCTGGACAGCACACTTTATTATGGACAATTAAATAAAACGATTAAGTATACTGCACACAGCATAAATAATGTTCATAGCACACAGCGTGTAGATCGTGTGGTCCCCGTAGAAGAAGTGCGTTGGATTAAGCGGGAAAAAAGAACGCGTGGGCGCATCACACAGATATCCTTACACCAGAAAAAATAGTTCGCTTGCTTCAACCCAACTTTTCAACCCAACTTCTTTTTTTCTTCTTCTACCTACAGCTAATGTAATGTATACTGTAATAATAACAGTGATGAATTTTTATATTTGCCTAGCATTTTATCCGATTCTCCATCTGACTTTTGTTTTATTTGTTAGTAATTTAGGTTTAAAAAGAAAACCCACTATAGAAAGGTATCTTTCGTCGGCTGGATTACAGCAAATAAAAAATATGTTTTTTGATTTATCTGTAGGATTAAAGATATCTAATGAGCGTATTAAGTTTTGATTATGAAAGACGTTAGATCGCCAATTGGAAAATCACTTAAAAATTCTATTTTAAAAAATGTAAAGCGAATTTTTAGAAAACCTACGTTTATGGTGTCAGTTAGGCTTTGGGCCCCCTAGAAGCCTTTGGCGTGCGGGGGTGTACGTTACGCCACTGGCAATACTACAGTGATTATAATGTCATTGATATACCACTGTGATGCCAGTCAGTAATAACAACGAAAGTGGGTTATCAAATGAAATAGCCCTGCATATCTTAAATTCTAGTTGTCAGGCTTTGTGGCGGGCAATAGTCCAAGAGAGTATCTTCCTACTGTCCTAAACGTCATCAGACACATCTTCGTTGGTCATCTAATCTCAGTACGAAATAAGATTCACCAATGAAAACCATCTTACTCCATTGTGTAAGATTTGAAATCTAATGCGGTCTGGAGTTATGTAAATGTTTCCACCAAAGTTAGTTCCAAGCCGGATTTCAACTTTTTTGTGCTCTTGTAGCTGTGTTTCTCGAATAAATTCAAAATTTAATGATACTGTAAACGTTTTTGTTTTCAATTTATGCGTGTTACTTCTGTCGCTTTACTTTTAATATGGATAATTCTTTCTTTGTGAGTCGGGTTTTTTTTATCATTATCGTCATTTATTAAAATATTTACAGAGTAATTTAAATTTAAATTTTTTCGATGCGCAGAATTGGCATTCCTAATCGATGGTGTGTGAGTGCAATTCAGTGAGCTGGGGTAAGATATACGCAAGACCATCTGAAGATATGGTGAAAAGTCAGTGGATCGCACAGATGCACAACAGGTTGCATTGACTGGCATATTTATTAAATGGTTCGATAGGATCTTTAAGAACAACATGTGACGTCCAAAGCCTCCTGTCATTGTCAGAGGGCCTAACTGTAAGCCTCCAAACCATCCGCAATGGGTTGGCAGCGAGACACTAGAGTTCCTTTAAGCACTCAGCACCTGATGTGGTGTCAACGTTATAATCAGTAGACTAACTAATGGTATCGGATTATGTTTTCAGATAAATTCCTATTTTATTTAGGGAGAAATGACAGTCAACGACGAGTATTGCGGTTTCCAGGATAACGTCATCTGCCAGTCCATATCGTTGAGCATCACACTAAACTTCAGAAGTAGAAGTGATATGATGTTTGACATTCTCCGAGCATATTACCGATAGTTAAACAGCATACTGGTTCATTTCATAAGTTTTTTGCTACTGTTACGGCCACACAGGTAGTTATTCTAGCAAGACAATGTACGGTCTTATGTTACTGAAAGAACTCTAAGTAGCCTGAATAAAATTGGCGTCCATTCCTGGTTGAAAGGCTCAGATCACCTCTCTTCATTCCATTACCATATATGAGGGCTGTTATAACTGCAAAGTAGAGGGCATCACAGTTACATACCGTGAAGGAATTGAGATCTGCAATGGAAGTGGCTTGGCAACGAATATCTCAGGATACTATTAATGGCCTCATTGAGAGAAACCCGTATAATCGCTCCTGGAGTGCAGATTCATTACTAAATAAACACATCTCTAATTAAAATTTTTATTTATTTTTCTTAATTACTTGGATATTATTTCTACTATTCTTGTTATTTTCACATGTTTACTCTCATTTCTTCATGGTGTTGTAATTTCCCTTTGAGAGGTGCAATAGGTAATTAGTGTGAAAGAAATAACTGAATTATAAAATATAACGAATCTCCGATTTTTTAAGAATTATTTGTAACAACCAAAAATAATAGTTCTTATATGAGTCCATATTTAATTTTTTATTAAAAACATTTTTTTTTATTGATAGAAGAAGAACTTTATCATTCGGTCCCATCTTTGCACCAAGGAGTACGATGTCAAGACAGTATTTTTGAATGGACAATATATGAAGAGCTTGAAGATGTTGCTGTTGAAGTTGCAGGTCATTTTGTGTCTCTTAGTCGCAGTGGTTTGCTTGCATTTTGGAGAAGGGATTTAACGAAGCGTTTTGAAACCAAAATAGCAGTTCTTGACGATGGAGGTCAGATTTTAACATCACTAACTTTTGGTAGTAAAATATTATTACACTAAATTTGTTCAAGAAAAATTACTTAAAAAAAATTCTGAAAAGGAAGATTTAAATTTCTTTTTTCTCAGTAGACAATGCCTTAAGTTTAAATTAAGGAGAGGGGGAAAAACAAAGAGCAATGGTAATTTCAATATGATAAAAATTTTAAGTATAAGGTAATTCTTTAAATGGTACTTTTTCTTGACTATACATGATATCCAAGGATTATTGAGGAACTTTAAGGGGAGATGGGGGACATCACAAGAACTCAAATTTGCATATCAACCCCTGGTTGGAAACGTTGTGGAAAAGTAGTAAAACAGGTACAAGAAATGAAGAAACACACAAGACTGAGATCATCTGAAATATTTATTGGACAAATCTGTGTCATTCTAAGAGTTTGAATCACTCGTGTCCTGCTCTCACTATTATGCCTATTTCCTCATAATGATCCATATTCACACAAATTGTAATGCAAATTAGTAAAGATTTGGCGGTGTGGTGCATCTCTTTGTGGATACCTTTCAAGATACTATCTTTCTGCTGCTCTTGCATTTACTTCTGGGAATCCGAAAATCAAATGCATATCTGCCAGCTGAGTGTTCCTAAGACATTTCATACTGTTCGGCGGGTGATAACAGCTCAAATGATTTCGGTAATGCAGCTCTGTTTCTTCCAATGCTCTTGTGAATAACACCAGCAAGTGCCGAACGAAGATGTTTCTGACTATGGGTTGCTATGCAAATCTGAATCCTTTTGATCTTCCCTACCTACCCATAAAGTTTGTTCCAACAATCCTGAGACATCTGAACAAAAAGATTTTTCTTGCAGACAAGATGACAACAATGGCTACAGGGCTTGCATGCTTACCAAGATATAAAATGGTAGCCGTAGCAACAACTGCTGCTGATATTCGGTTCTTCAGCTCTACTACTTACAGGTAAGAATATAACTTAAAAAGAGAGAGAGAGAGAAGGTAATAAAATAAAGTAAATACAGTCGAACTTTCATATAAAACGAGCCCCTATTTTACGAATTTCTTTATTTTACGAACTTTTTCCTGGAACCACACAAGAACATTTTATTATTTTCTTCGTAAAATAGCCTTCTAATAGCGAAGTGCATTTTCTATTTAACGAACTTTTTTCTCTTTCTTCTCCCTATTCTTAAAACATTTTAAAACATTTTTCATTCTCTCTTTTAGTACATTTTATGGTGATCAATGACTTTGAATTGGTTTTACCAGGTCCTAACTCCCTTAGAGCAGGGATGGCGAACCAGTGTCACGCGTGCCATTGATGGTACGCTATACAATATTTTTGACACGCCAGTGATCAAAATGGTTTGCTTTTTATTTCAAAAGAACAAAGTTCACTCTGAAGCATTACGAAGAAACGTGAACGATCGGTCGCATACTCTCGTTTGTTGTTGTCTTGCTTTAGTTATGTTGTGGAATACAATTGCATATGATGCAAAGTTTGTCTACGCATAGTATAGTAAATTTCATTGACACAACTGTATTTTAAAGTTTATTTGTGTTATATTTACGATTTTTAACTGTTATTTAACATGGCTAGTTCAGCAAAAGAGTAAAAAGGGCAAGATAGTAAGTGTAACAGAGAATTTCAAACTTCGTGAATCTAGAAATATGGCATGTGATTAGTAAAGGTGACAAAGAGGTGTGTGTTTTATGCTGTGGAATAGTGGTATGCAGAACATCGTCTGTAAAACGACATTTTGAAACAAATCACAAATCCTGTAGTCAAAAAAAGTGAGCCAAGCAAAAGTAATCAATTCCTTAGAAACTGTTTGGCAAATGACTCCAATTCAGCATGCATTCAACTAAAAGTTACATCCTACAATCCTAATTATAAGTTATTTGTCATCTAATCTGTAACAAGAGAAGTCAGACTAATGTGTACTTTAATTTGAATTACACGTATAACTAAAACATTTACAATTATACTGTGCGAAAGGTATTTTTCTTAGTAAATAAAGAGTTTTGTTTTGTCAGTATTTAGTTTTATTATTTTCCCAATAATATATCATATGTAAAAATTATTTGATGGCACGTCCGTATCTCATTAAACACTTCTTTAGAAAAAATGGTATGTTGATCCATAAAGGTTCGCCACCCCTGCCCTAGAGCAATGAAATTGCCATAATTTTTCAAACAAAAAACTCAAATAAAACTAACAGATTTTATCCGTACTAAAATTTTTAAGGACGCATGTGGTAGGGTATGTTTAAAATTACTGGTTATAAAATAATGTACGGTTAAAATTGTTTGTTGGCTCAAAATAAGAAAATGTGGTTAAAAAATTCGTTATCAGAACATCATTTTTTAAAATTGAAAAAACATTGTTTTTTTTTTCTTCTTGTTTTTCTTGTAGATTTCTTTTTAATAGGTAAGATATATAAATAGATATTAATTTTCAAAAAAAAGTGTGAATAATTACTTTTTAATTAATATATAGGGTTAATGAATTTAAAATTTGTTGTATGTAGTCTCTAAAGTATATTAAAAGATAAATCTCTATTTAACAAATTTTCCATAAAAAGAACTTTGTGGGGAGATTTAGCAACTTCGGACTGTATTTCCAGCAATAAGCATCTTTTCTTTCTAATTATTACAAAATTCTAAGCAGACTGTTTGGTCTTGGCCCTCATGGGCTGTTACGCCACTGAGTTTTGTTTATTAATACAACAGCTTTGAAATACCCAGCAAAGCGGGTGAGTAACGGCTGGTATATATATAACACAATAAAAAGATTATATATATAAACTTAGAGTATATCCTACAAAACTATATACAGTAGAGCGTCGTTTATCCGAATCAATTGGGACTGGACACCGTTCTGATACGCGATTGTTCGAATAACCAAAAACGGAATGCGATCCATACAGTATATGAAACCGGACACTAGACGAATATTAAAAATCATCACATGTGGGAAACGTGCTTGAAGAAAAAGAAAAATAGGTGCAAAATGTGTCATAATTTTACCTTTATTGTGGAAAATAATCCCTTATTTTTCACTGTACCATTGTGCACCTTCGTTTGTTTCGCTTCAAGGTCTCTGATTCTCTTGAGCAACAGTTGTTGAGTAGGACAGTACTCTGATTGTTGTTCGTACCACTCCATAGCTGTTTCTAACGCAGAAACGCGTCAGCATTTGATGAACCTTTGCTACTTTCGTTGTTGTTGCTGTCCTCGTCTTCATCCGTTTAATCGTGGACAGGGTCGGATTCTTCTTGCACGGAAGTCACAATCTCGTCATCTTTTAGCATTTGAAATACGCAGTCTTCTGCATCGCATGCCATCCAGGTTTCTACATCTTCTTCATCGCATTTTTGAAATCGTGGGATCGATTGGACAAAGTCAGTAATCTGCTCCCTGTGGTCATCATTGAAGTCTTTTTCGCCTTGATAAGAAAAGAAAAAAAAACTGGTTTGGATATTTGACGCTTCGGAAAATAAACGTTCGGATAAACGACGTTCTACTGTATATACAGGGTGTCCAGCCTTAATGTGACCCAATAGCTAATTCCCGAACCGTTCGGTTTAGATATGCACTTCCAATTTGAAAAATGTTTTTAAAAAAGTAAAGAATGTTTTTACGTGCTTTTCGAACCAAAAAAACCATTTACAAAAAAATTACAAAAATTGAATTTTTATACGCTCCTCAGGTCCTATCACTTGTATTTAGGAAAAGATGCATGCAGTACACAAAAACAAAGTAAACACAAAAAGTTTCATTTTACTACGATAAAAACTGACCGAGTTATGCCTACATATATTTGAAGCATCCGAGTTGCTCAGAAAAGGGGGTCGTATACAAATTGAGTTTAGAGAACAGTAATTCACTATCTACAGAATGAGCAAGAGAAAAACATCATAGTAATATTAAAACATCATAGTAAACATCATAGATTGACAATTTGTATTGCTGTATGGCAAACAATCAAAATTAAGTTAAAGAAATACAACTTGTACCGAAAAGATTAAAACAGCTTGATTCAACAAATAGCAGCAAAATAATACAGGATTTGCCGTTCAAATTATAGCATAATGTGGAATGATGCACTAATCATGAATCTGGGGCTTTTTATTATATCAGAATGACCAAATGAACTTAAATAATGGTGAAGGCACGAGGCGTGGCACGAGACAAGGGAATACGTCTATAACAACTCTCAGTTTTATGCAAGCGTTGAACAGCACGGGCAAATGTACAATAAGATGGATGTCTTCGAGTGGGAAATTTAATGGCATAATGTCTTGCCGCCTCTCTCTTATTTCGATTCTGACCATAAAACAGTACTATTTCGCAGTATTCTTCATTTGTATGATCTCGTTCTCCCGTACCAGAATTTGTAATATTAGAATACGACTGTATGCAATTGCAAGCGACTGCACAACAGATTTTTAACGTTCGTAAAGATCAGCAAAAACGCACAATCAAACTGAAGCCGCAGCATATAAGACTATTTTTTTAACTGCTTTTGAAATGTTTTCTTCGTTCAAAATATTTTATTTTTCTATGTTTACACGTTGTTGTTGTTGTCGTGTCCTTCCCGCAGGGAAGGAATGAAAGTTGCCATTGCCTGTGAGACAGGATGTTTACACATACAAAGAATAAATTTTATTTCTTAAGTTCTCAATTATTGTATTATTAACATATGCTTTTAAATTTAAAAACGATTTACGTAAGAGTGACGTGCAAGAGCAAAAGTTTCCTGGCAGAGTTCCAACTAATTTCACTTTGGAGACGGCCCCTTATCAGCTTCTTGAAAATTGCGGAGAAAATGGATAAAATGTATGATTTTCAAAGTCCTATAACTCGATCTGTTTTTATCGTAATAAAATGAAATTTTTTGTGTTTACTTTGTTTTTGTGTACTGCATCTTTTTCTAAATATAAGTGATAGGACCTGGGGACCGTATAAAAAATAAATTTTGTAATTTTTTTGTGAATGGGTTTTTTGGTTCGAAAGGCTCGTAAAAACATTATTTACCTGTTTTAAAACATTTTTAAAATTGGAAGTGCATATATAAACCGAACGGTTCGGGAATTAGCTATTGGGTCACATTAAGGCTGGAAAATTGTATATATAAGGAAAACAATATTTAAAAATTAAAGTGTTTAATTAATTTAATATGATAATATCCTAAACCATTAATTTTTATTTTCTTGATACTGTCTCAAATTTGAAACTTGGGAAAGTTGAATTGTGTGTATCCTTTCGTAAAAAACAGGTTCGAACACAAGGTCTCAATTTTGTGGTTGCCTGCTGTCCTAGTGAATATGGACTGCTATAATTCTGAAAAGCTTTCGTGTGGAGATTTCATGGGAAAGGTATACATTATAAACTTGTTTGAGGAGTTTTTTAGGAGAGTGAAAAGGAGAGCCAATCATCTTGGACCTCTAAAAGTCACTTTTGAAGATCTGAAGAAAGGGAGAATGCTGGGACTCAAATTTCAGTCTACTGCAAAGTCTCATCTGACAAATGTGGCAAAAGTAAACATTTTGGAGTATTACTTTATTTTATTTCATTACGTAGTATTTTTGTTTATTTGCTCAGCTAACGACTAGCTGAAATTACAGAATGAAATATCCTGATAGATATGATATTTTTAAATAGTCTTAAAGTAAAAAGGGTGACATTTGTGAGCACGCATTTCATATCTCCGACTCTTGCTCATTTAATGAAAGAACTATGAAGTGTTCTTGGTTTAAACAAAAAATGTGTAAAAATTCGGATTATTTCTCACGCTGGTCCTCTATAGAAACAAAGATTGTCACTTTTTCAGTTCACTATTCAGTTATCATAGTACCAGAACACTCTCACATGATACCAATGTGAGATGCAGTTAGGAAACTTTGCAGTGATTTACAAAGAAATTGTACGATTTGTTCAGGAAAAGAAAGCTCAAAGAAATTGTTCAGCTATAGCATTACTTACAGTTAAACATGTAATATCATTCTATTTCCTTTACACATTTTTAAATACTGTACTTATTGAGAGCTTTCCTCACAAAAATAAAATAGTGTCAAACTTTTTTTGTGGCCTGTGATTTAAGGGGGGGGGGGGGTTCACCCATGTGACGGCCTGTTTTCTAAGCATTTTTTGAGAATTTTTTTTTGACAATCAGTAAAAGGATAGGACTTTAAGTTTTTTTTATCATTTATTTATATGTATTTTAAGAGTATGTATAAACGTTTAGCCAAAAATATCCAATAGAATGTGAGTTATAGAGCTCTGAACACACCCGCCTTGAAAAAAATGGACGCTCACTTCCACTACGATTCCGGCTAATTGGCTTATCTGAAATTAAAAAAATTAACGGCGTTTTAATCTATAGGCTTAGATGCACAGAATAGACTATATTGAAAATATCAAAAATTGCATTTTTGGTAGACCTCCGAAGAAAAAGTTTCGAATTCCATGGGGGTTTTTTTTAATGTTTTTGTTACAAAAAACAGAAATATTTTGAATTTTGGAATGATCGTAGTCCATTTGGAGCATATATATGTGCTGAGTCTACCCTATAAATGAGAGATCATTCGGTTAAACCATTATTGAGATATGATGGAGGAAAGTTTGAAAAACACAGTTTTGAGAAAAACGCGTTTAAAGTTTCTCAAGTCCGATTAAAACAATGAAAATCTTAACTTACCCTCAATTGGCGCAGCCTGGTGGCGAAGACTAAAACAAGTTCGACAAAATATTCAATATAACTATAGATATTTCCCTTTAAAGCTCTACAAACTTGTATGAACGCATATTTGCATAGAAAGGCTGATGGTATCAAGTCTACTATACGCGATACACATAAAAAAAATATTATTTGTGTTCAGGCAATTAAATTCAGTCATCAAAGAAGAGCCATCGTTAACAATAAACTTAACAATTTATTTATCTAGTGTTATTAGGCCTGGCACCTTCAAGTTGGGAGAGCTGCGTTCAGCGTTCAGAGTACAGAGCGCTTGTAAACAAAAACAAAAGTATCTACTTACATAGTGTTCAGACGCCCTCTGGCGGTTACAAAGAGAATTCGTTAGGGGATTCTTAACACTCCCCACCTGATAATTTTCTAAAATTATCACACTACTAAAAATACAAATTTATGCATAAACAATTAGAAAAATAATATAATATGAATTAAACAAGTACTTAAAATACAATATGAATATTCAAAATAATCAAATAATGCAATTCAAAAATAAATAAGATTTTAAGCATTAAAGTTCAAATTACAGCCTATTTGACTGTTAATAATATATTAGAGTTCAAATAAAATAGTTCATAGAGTTTTCAGTTCATGTTTCACTGAGTTCAAGGGGGTAGATCAATTGCACAGGTCGCTTAAATTCCCCTTTTTTAGTCTTTACAACGCAGGATCGAACAAGTCCATCACGTCCTTGCATAACTTTAGCTGTGTGACCTAAATCCCACAAAAATTTGGATTTGGTGTTTCCTTCAAGAATTACAACATCACCAACTCTCAAATTTCTTTCAACGCTTGGTTTAGGATATTGATGGAAACTTCTAATATTTAGTAAATAGTTGTCTTTCCACTTCTTCCAAAATTGACTCAATAGCTTGGTTTGATAATATTTACGTTTCAACAACCTTTCTCTAGTTATAGAATTATTTAACAACTCGGAAAAGTTGAAGGGATAATCATTCTTGTGTCCAACTAAAAGAAAGTTCGCCGGAGTAAGAGGTTCAGGATCTGATACATCATCGGAAACGTAAATCAAGAGGTCAATGATTTAAAACATTTTGAATTTCAGCAAGAATGGTCATTGTTTCTTCAAATGTTAGATTAGCCCTACCGATTATTTTTCGTAAAGGTTCTTTGATCGATCTCATTAAACGTTCGTAAAAGTCTCCCCACCATGGGTCTAGCTCAACAATACACTTCCAAGTAATTCCAAGCACTTCCTTCTAATTTCACAAGAGTTTCTTTACATGTTAAACATCTGTTAATTTTACGTATCAGCTGTCTTCCTTGAGGAATCCAATATACAACAATACTAGAATTTGAGCAAAGATGAATTGCAGACAAATATTTGTAAAGTCTAGCTGCAACTATTGCTCCCATTAACTCTAAACGAGGTAAAGATAGTTTTTTGAGTGGAGCCACTCTGGTATTGGAAACTATAAAGCTTGTTTTGATATCACTATTTTGTCACAATACCTAAAATAGGCAACCGCACCATATGCACTTTCACTCGCGTCACAAAAAATATGTAAAGAAATATCTTTATAAAAATTACAATTTTCAAAGTATTTTCTAGGAACAAAAATATCTTTTAAATAGCTGATTTGCGAAACCAAATTTTCAAATTCCATTTTTAATTCAGGAGAGATTATTTCATCCCAGTCGAATCCTTTAACCCATATCTTCTGCAATAAAATTTTAAAGTTCATGATAAATGGTGATATAAAACCAGTGGAATCATATATTTTAGCCACATGTTGCAAAACAGAATGTTTCGTAATGTTTTTGATATGCTTTATACATTGTTCTAAAGCAGATGTTTCGATTCTTATAGAATCTTCATCAGTATATTCCAATTTAGACCTAATATCTTAGCAGGTGCAAGGAAACTACTAACTGCTATATTATTAGATAACCATAAATCTTTTAATTCTTGAGAATTTGAATTAAATTTACATAAATTCATACTCGCGGGTTTCAAAATATCTACTGCATCAGATGTTATTCTATAAGTATTCTTAACAGTATCTGTCCCGTAGAACAGATCATCAACATAAAGGGATGAGTTTAACATGTTAACACATTCAGGATTTACATTTATATATTTTCCAAGATGATTTTTAATAGTCGCTGTTAAAATAAATGGACTGCTAGTAACTCCAAAAGGCAAACGTTGCATATTCATTACTTTAAAATCCTCGCTACCTTTTAAATTAAACCAAAGAAATTTTAAATATTTACGATCTTCCTGCGCAATACTAATAATTAAAAAACGCCTTCTCAATATCACCACAAAACGCGATTTTATATTTTCGAAATTTAACTATTATATGCAATAAATCTGGTATTAGATTAGGTCCACTAAATAATAAATCATTTAGAGATTTTGAATTTTTTCCTTTCGAGGAAGCATCAAATACAATTCTAACGCGAGAGGTTTCCTTTTCAGGTCTAATTACAGCCTGATGGGGCATAAAATAACCCGAAAATAAAGAATTATCACTGCATTCTTCTACAATACCATTTTTCAATTGTTCATCAATTATTCTTTTATATTCCTCACAAATATCTTTATTTTTATTTAATTTAATTTTTAAGTTATCAAATCGCCTTTTAGCGGTTTCAAAATTGCAATCTAATTCTTCAGGATTTGACTTCCAAGGTAATTTAGTTTCGTATCTATTACCCCTATAGGTCAAATTATTTTCAAAATTATCAATAAATTTTTTATCCGAAAGGGAGAGATTTTCACATTCATTATTTATACCAATAGAATCTTGTTCCCCAAACAGTTTTAAGTCGTTCATAACAGCTACATTTTTCATCACCGCTATATTCTGGGTACAGTTTTGCACCCCGTGACGCAATAAATTAGCACCTGCAACCACCCATCCGAAAACACTGTTTATGGCAAAAAGCCCCTTTTCGATGGAGACTTTTTCGGGAAGAATACATTCCCAAAACAAGTCAGACCGTAACAAAACATCAATGCTTGATGTTTCGTCATCTCTACAAGAGTCAGCCAGCTGCAATTTCCGTTCGGACATAAATTGTACAACATGTTTGTCAACACCGCGTACCAGCGCACCCGATATCCGTGGCATCACAAGGGCTTCGACCCTCTTACAAAAACAAGTGGATTTCTTTCTTAATTGGAATTCCACTACAGGATAGATTTGCTCCGCCGCCTTTTCCATACCGAAGGAATAAATAGTTAGAGCATCATGGCGAATTGGTTTTAATTTTAAAGTGTTAGCAATATTTTCGCTTACAAAAGTTTTTGAACTACCGCAATCAAGAAGTATTCTTACATTTTGAGAGTTAAATGCTGATTTAATCTCAGCTGTACATGTTTGCAGATAAACATTTTTAAAATAGTTGTTTTTTTGCTCTAAAAGAAAATTACTAATAACTGAAGAATTACATGTTTCATCTTTTTTTGAGTTACAACTTGAATCAATTTGGTTAGTACTTATTTCAGTGTTGCTAGTTTCGTTATTCTTTGGATAATTGGAATGTTTATTTCCTAAGCAAATTGAGCTATGGTGATTTTGGCTTTTGCATTTGAAACATGGAAATTTATTTGTACGGCATTTTTTACTTACGTGAAAAGACTTAAAACATTTAAAGCAACGATTAGAGTTTTTCAGAATTTTGATTTTTTTGTGTGGAGACATTTTACAATTTTGCGAGTCATGTGATTCATTACAAAAAATACATGTACATTGCATAACATTTAGAGCTGCGGCAGAGGGTGTATTTCTAACAAATTTTTTACTCTCAAATTTTTGATGAGTATAACATGGCATTGGGTTACATTTTTCATTTGTAATTAAAAGAGAAGTTTCACGACACTCTATTTCCTTTCTTAAAAATCGCATGAGATCAGACACATCAATTTCACAGCCGTCTTTTTTTTGTCTGTGAAATTCTAAAACGAGATCACTAGGAATAAGTTTTAAAAGTATTGGTATTAATAAATGACCATAAGAACCCGAAGTAACATTCATGGAATCAAGATTTCTTACAGAAACATCAAGTTCATCATATAATTTTCTCAAACCACGGACATTTGAGGAATATTTTACACTTTCTAAATTCAAAATTTTATTCATGAAAGAATTAATTATTACCTCTCTTTTACCAAATCGCGCTTTTAAACTTTTAACACAATTCGCATAGTTATCACTAGTGAGTTCAAACCCAGAAACTGCATTGGCTGCCTGGCCTATTAAAAGAGATTTTAAGTATGCAAATTTTTCTCCTTGTGAAAGGGAGTCATTTTTATGAATAGAGCTTTCAAAATTGTTCCAAAAATCTTGCCAGTTTTTTGGATCACCAGCGAATTTTTCGATAGTAAGTTTAGGCAACTTAACTGAATTTTGATTTCTCATTGAATAACCAGCTGAAAAATTTTCATTTTGAATTAGAGAATTATTTGATTCCCCCAAACTTTCAGTTCTTTTATCAAGATAACGCGAAATTCGTTTACATAATCTTAAACATTTTTCCTGATATTCCTCGCTCGCTGTAATTTCTTTTTCCATAGAATCTACAGAAATTAAATTTTCAATATCCTGATCTAGTATTCTGAAATTTTTAGCTCTATCTAAAATTATTTCATAATCCTCATGCAATTCAGATTCATCATTTTCTTCACCCGAATTTAATTTAACTTCAACTTTATTAACTAAAGTTGTTGTTAACTTACGTAACACACTACGTTTAGATTTAATTTTTTCTAATGCCTCAGTAGACATTTTGAAACTTTTCAAAGTATATAAACACTTTTTTACAATTTTAAAAAAAATGTAAGCTATGCTTACCTTGCACTTGCTAGAAGAAGTCGGTCACAATTCAAAAATTCACGTTCACTCAAAGAATTCGTTTTATCCACAGTTCAATGAAAAGTTTCAATCTAAAGGTTCTTTTTGGGTTTCGGCTCCATAGTAAAAATATTATTTGTGTTCAGGCAATTAAATTCAGTCATCAAAGAAGAGCCATCGTTAACAATAAACTTAATTTATTTATCCAGTGTTATTAGGCCTGGCACCTTCAAGTTGGGAGAGCTGCTTTCAGCGTTCAGAGTACAGAGCGCTTGTAAACAAAAACAAAAGTATCTACTTACATAGTGTTCAGACGCCCTCTGGCGGTTACAAAGAGAATTCGTTAGGGAATTCTTAACAACACACAGCCTTCGATTGCCAAATTAGCGCTCCGAACAGCTGCTTTTTTAACATTTGCTTCTTTATAACCACTTCGAATTAAAAAAAAAAAATCACCTTACCACCGTATTTTAGACATGTTAAGGAAACAATTTATGGGGAAAAAAGTTTTATTTTTATTTTTTGAACATATCACATGGAATATTAAGTATTATACACCTTAATATGGTCTTCGGTGGTTAACGAATTTGACATGTCTGATCTAAAGCTTTTTCGATTCAGTACACATTTCGTCTCTATAATAGCGTGGAATGAGCTGATGGTTTGTATGATATTGTGGTTATCAGTTTGAAGTAAAATTTATATAGAATATTTCACATAAAATTAGCTATACATTTCATTTCCGAAAACTAATAAACAATTCAGAAGTGTAATTTTTTTTTTTAGGAATTATGTATTTTACTTAATTATTCGATTTAAATGAAAGGCTACCACATTTTTTAAATATAAAAAATACCTTAAACCTCTTAAAAAACAAAACTAGTAATGATTTGAACATTATTTTAAGTTAATGAAAAGTGATGAAGCGAATTAAGATGAAAGTATAAATAACATAATTTTAATTTCTTATGATAAAAATTCTTTAATGTTACTTCAGTTGATCTATAATTGAAAGAAATTTTTTGATGGATTAATTTTCGGCTTGTAAAAAGATATACAGTGGACCCCAAAAGTGTTCGTACACTTGCAATTTTCTATAAAATTTAATGTTTTCGACTAATAAAAATTAATATATTGAAATTGTAATTTTTTTAATAATATCTGCAACTTGTTATTAATAGAATGACATAATTATTTTTTCAAATGATATAACTACTATTTTTAAAAATTAATAATCAAAAAGCTATTGATAAATTACGCCACAAAAGTCTTCGTACACCTAACAAAAATCTCAACTTAGCTTTAAATATTGTATTTCTTTCTTACTTTAGTACTTAGTAGAATATGTTTTAGTGGTCCACAACAACTTTTAAATGTTTTGGTATAAATTTAATCAGTTTTTTGTAATGTCTGCATCGGTTTTCCTCCATGCTTCTGTTATTATTGTTTTTACTTCCCATTGTGTGTTTATATGTCATGTTTTCTTTTTTTTTAAATCAAATTCTCACCAAATATGTTCTACTGGGCTAAATAAACTGATTGAGGAGGTTTTTTTAAGAATTTTGGACAATTATAGAGACACCAGTGGCGTACATTGAGAGCAAAGCACTTGGTTTCTTTATCCTGTTAGAAAATGAAGTAGTCTCCTATACCCAAATTTTCGCCGGATAATTTAAAATTTCACTTTAAAATATTTAAATAGAGCTGATAATTCACAATGCCTTCAAAAAATACTAAATTACCTAATTTTGAGGCCGATTTACACCTCCACGCAAGAACTTCTCCACTTTCATGGTGAAGCATTGAGGTGGAGGAGTTCTTGTTCCACATAAATTCATGGGATTAAATTCCTCATTTTTTCATTTACAAACTATTATATGACCAGCAGAACCAAAAATGTTTAATCTTAAGTCATCCCAATCAATTTGCTGTCAATTTTGAATTTTCTGAAACTTAATCCCAAGAATCAAATTGGATCAATGAACCATGAAGATGGAAGCGTTCTTGCGTGGAGGTGTAAATCGGCCTTAAAATTAGGTAATTTTGTATTTTTGATGGTATTGTGAATCATCAGCTCTATTTAAATATTTTAAAGTGAAATTTTAAATTATCCGGCGAAAATTTGGATATAGGAGACTACTTCATTTTTTAACAGGATAAAGAAACCAAGTGCTTTGCTCTCAATGTACGCCACTGGTGTCTCTTATAACTGTCCAAAATTCTGAACAAACCTCCTCAATCAGTTTATTTAGCCCAGTAGAACATATTTGGTGAGAATTTGATTTTAATAAAAAGAAAACATGACATATAAACACATAATGGGAAGTAAAAACAATAATAACAGAAGCATGGAGGAAAACCGATGCAGAAATTACAAAAAACTGATTAAATCTATACCAAAACATTTTAAAGTTATTGTGGACACTAAAAGATATCCTACTAAGTACTAAAGTAAGAAAGAAATACAATATTTAAAGCTAAGTTGAGATTTTTGTTAGGTGTACGAAGACTTTTGTGGCGTAATTTATCAAT
Organism: Trichonephila clavata; assembly: GCA_019973975.1. NCBI lineage: Eukaryota > Metazoa > Arthropoda > Arachnida > Araneae > Nephilidae > Trichonephila > Trichonephila clavata. The sequence goes on from BMAO01027870.1 coordinate 20,968, forward strand.
AGCTTTTTGATTATTAATTTTTAAAAATAATAGTTATATCATTTTTAAAAAAATAATTATGTCATTCCATTAAGAACAAGTTGCAGATATCATAAAAAAATTGACAATTTCAATATATTAATTTTTATTAGTCGAAAACATTAAATTTTATAAAAAATTGCAAGTGTACGAACACTTTTGGGGTCCACTGTATAATTTCTAACTTTTTATTACTTGTTTTTTCAATGATTAAGAAAAATTTTATATAAATTTACGCAGAAAAATAAATTATCGTTTGGTGTTTTGAACGTTTATATAAAATATCCACAGGAAAATATATAATTTTAATTCTCTAAAGTATTCTTTAATATTATTATCTTTTGGAATTTTTTAGAACCTTTTCGATGGAAGTTCAAAATAGAAATGATTAAGCATAAAATGTAACTAAAATTAACATTTTCAAATTTTCAACAGGAATTGGATTTTAATCTTCAGAATATGTAATCTTGTTTGTTGTTTTTATAGGAATGCATATTTCGCTTTAAGTGTAAATAGGGTAACCTATGGATTTGGTAATGTTCCTTTAGATTTCATTGGGCGATAATTATTTCATTCTGGAGACAGAGAGAAAACTGTTTTTTTAGTAACCTCGATTCAATGAAATGCGGAATTATTGCGATAAGGTCACGTGTTCTCTGCTCCCGATCACTATTTGTTATTTAAACACAGCAAATGTTTGTGTGTGTGTGTGTGTGTGTGCGTGCGTGCGTGCGTGCGTGCGTGCGTTTTTCACGTAGTGGAACAGAAGCGCTATTAGGACGCAAATTTTGTCTTCGTTCCATATTTTGTCGTACCATGTTCTCAGCCAATAAGCAACCAATTGACCTCGAGTTTTCGGCATTCGGCAAGTCGGTCATGGTCTGGGGTAGAATTTGCGCAAGTGGCGAAGCACCTTTGGTTTTTGTGGAAGAGGGCGTTAAAATCAATTAAAAAGTGCACCAGAGGGACATTCTTGAATCTGTTGTACTTCCGTGGACCCAAAAGCATTTTGAAAATGCAAATTGGACGTTTCAACAAGCTCACAAGGCCAAAAAGACACAAGAATGGTGCAAAGTGAATTTTCCAGACATGATATCATCTGAAGAATGACCACCCTATTCGCCGGATATCAATCCCGTGGATTACAGTGTATGGGTCCATTTTGGAGTTCAGGGTCTACACTAAAGGACACAAAACTTTGGACTCTTTAAAGCAATCGCTTCTACTGGAATGGGATAGATTAAAGGTAAAAGATTTGAGGACCGTTGCTGAAAATTTCGGTAAGCGTTTGCACCTCTGCATTACTGCAAATGCGTCACTTTGAACCAATTAAATTTATTTATTAGTACGAGTGTACTCTTATTATTATTTGTTATATATTTTTTAATTTATTAATTTTTTATAAAGTTATATAAAAAAATTAAGAAATTAAAAAAATAATATAAATAATAAAGTTAATATAAATTAAATATATAGCCACACCCTGTATAACCGTGTTGAAAAAAATTAAGATTGTATTGACGTAATCAATCAAACCTGATCCTTTAATAACTTTTCTGAGCATTTAATTTAAATTTTCTATACATCGAATTATTCTTCACAACTTCTGTAGAATCTTATAATTGTATGAAATACATCTTACGACTGGATAAATAGAACATACATTACTGTCTTTATAGAGGTTAGAGAGGCTTTATAGAGGTCTTTATAGAGGTTAGAGAGGCTTTATAGAGGTCTTTATGAAGGTTAGAGCTCGATAAGTTTAGTTACTCTGTATTGCATTCTCGACGATATTAAGATTTTGGCTTCGATTTTCATCGTTACTCTCTTAGTTCGAATTTTTATCATTTAATTTCTGTTTCTCTATCTTTCTTTCTTTTTCTTATATTTTTTTCCTCCTTTTCTTTTTGAGTTTGCTTTTAGCTAATTTCCTAGAATAGTATGATTTGAAAATATAATTTAGGCTTTAAAAATGATTTTTGAAATGCAAGGGAGAAAAATACCTGTGATACACTAATAAACGTTTGATTTTCAAAAAATATTGATTATATTAGCTTGCGAAAACGACATGCGTTTGATTGAGAAGGATTCCTCTCTCTCTAATGTATTTGAAAATGCCATAAAAAAGAGGAATGAATAACATCTTATTATACCTGTAAGAAAGGATAGATGAAAGAAATTGGATTTAATCCAGAAGTCAATGGTTAGAGCTATGCGTGTTTGATCAGCCTACAGTAATTTTGAGATTAATATCTAGGAATTGTATCTTGAGATTAATGTCTAGATCTCTGAATAGTTAAAACTTAATCGTGTCATTTGATATTCAGGTCTATTCGGGATTTTCTGCTCAACGATCGTTTTTGTGTTAAGTTTGTTGGATGAGCTTAAAGCCAAACTTTTAATTGGAAAATGGTCCTCAAAGAGAAATCAGTATTGATGTAAGGAAATTCGTGTATTATGATAATTGTAAAAAAGAAAATTTTATCGTGAACAGTTGAAAAATTGTAAATAGAAATCACACTTGAGTCCAGAAAATTATTATACAATTTTAAAATTATCTATTGATTGTAAATAAATGGGAAAGAGGAAGGAAAGGTTTTCCGAGTGATGTCTAGGAAAAAAATTTTTTTTAAAAAAATCAAGATTGACCTTACAGTAAGTCCAGTCAAACATACGCTGAAACTTCTCAAATCATTGGTAGAAGTGTAAATGCTGACTGAAACTTTGCAAAGTGTAATTAGATAAGCGGGGTATAAAAGTTAATTTGTCAGAAAGAGACCGTTCACCAGCTTTCAAAATCAGAAAAGGCGTTTGGAGTGTGCAAAAACTCATCAATTGAAGACCAATAACTTTTGGAAGAAGGTTGTATTTAGTGCTAAAAGTAAATCCAACATTTCTGACAGTGATGGTCGTCGCACCGTATGTAGAAGCCCAATATCGCTTTGGATTCAAAAAATTTATGTCCTACAGCTAAACATGGTGGTGGCTCCATTATAGATTGGGGTTGTATGGCTGCATCCTGAGTATAGGAAAATTAGTTTTTAAAGTTGGCATTATGAAACCTTATGAGTTACTTGTATATACTTCGCAACGATATACAGGAAAGTGTTAAAAATTTGGGTTTGATGGAAATTTCATTTTCCAGCCTGACAACGACCCCAAACGCATGGCCTTTAAAGTCAAAATGTGGTGCCTTTTTCATTCTTAACAGCAGTTACACACACCACCACAGTCCTCCGACATCAATGTCACTGAAAACCCGTGAGCCACACTCGAAAAAGTGGTCCAAAAACACAAAATTGGATCCAAAAAACATTGAATTCCAAAGTTGCAAGAATGGGGTAATATCTTCAGATGCCATTCAAAGGTTGGTCGAATCGGTACCAAGACGCTTAGAGCACATTATAAAAGCCAAAGGACATGTAAATAAATATTGATATTTCCTTTGTATGCGAGATATTACAAAGAAAAAGTTGAAAAATATTAAAAATTTCTTTTGTGTGCTTTCAATTTTTTGAGGTAAAAACTTGCATTTGTTTTTTTTAAATGGTCCTGAAGTTTTTCATTTTGGAAGATTTTCATTGCATTGTTCTTTACTTTTATTTTAAATTAAACCATTTTTTATGTGTAAAAACAAAACCAAAAGTTTTCATTTCTTGGTAATATGTTATTTAAACTGAAAGTTAAATTAATCATGTAAAAATAAGGTGTACTCTCAATTGAATGTACTAAAAATATAATTCTATCATAAACAAAAAATGTAATTCTATCAAAATTTAGAGGATTTTATTCTTTCTTTAAATTGGTACGTTATGTGAATTGATACACTTAACCAGCAGTACGATACTAGTGGTGGGCAGAAAATGGGGCGAGCATTAGTAATGTTATCCACTAACAAAATCACACTTGACAACTAGGTTTATGATTACAGGAAATCGAAAAGCAAAATGTACATGTAATGATGGTAATTATATAATTGTGGTTAAATTAGAAAATACTGATATTTGTGTGTGTGTCTGTGAATTGGTTGCAGTATAGCAAAACGACTGACAATATATCGAACCAAAATAAACTAATTTTTTTTCCCAGTTCCGGTTTTCATTTCGACCAAAATAACGGGGTTTTTTTCCGGATTTCGGTTCAGTTCCGGTTCGAAGCCTTGGTTTATTTTTTCTCGACATGATTAGAATTCTATCAAAAAAGTAATTTTCTGTTTTTAGGAATAGTATAATTCTTATTTCATAATGTTATATAAAATCACTGGCGTAGTATGGGTTTCAGCCTTCTTGGATGTAGGCCAAATTCGTCAACCTCTTTTTCAGGTATTTAAATCCGAAAAGCTCCGAATTTTACAGAAATTGTTAAGAATTTGTTTTTGCATATTGTGCAGGAAATAGATTAAAAAGTCAGGCATCTATGTTTTATAGTATAATAAACAGATTTACAAAATTTCTCTCTTACACGTATTCCACTTATTAATACATACACATTTATGATATGAATCGACAAGATAAAGTTATTAAATAAAATTAAGTACATATAACGAATTACTGCGAATAGAGTACAAAGCACAAATCAACTTCTAATTAGAACTAGAATAATACGGTTATAATAGTTATTTTTATTGAAAAATTAATATAAAATTAAAAATAAAACCGATTTTTTAAAACTATCTACTTTTTCTAAGAGCACAGTCTTTAACTGTATATCAAGGGAACTGTAGCATTACATACATACTTATAACTCAATAGACAAGATAACCATATTGGTTAGCCTTAAGGGCGTATTTCAGTTATATTTTGCGATATTTTAATTAATTCTTTTTGGGATCCACATTTACCAATGTTGATATTAAGTTTTTATGAAAATCACTATGTATGTGTATTAAAACTTGTAATGCGTTTCGGTTCCTGCTTCCCTTTAATCCCCCTTGTCTACTCTCGGACCCGGCTAGATGTATAGGAAGAATTGAGTAATCAGTCGACATGATTCACTCTAATTATTTTATTGTCACAAAATATCCAGCAAGCACAATAATAATCCAATTAAGAATGTTGATCAGTATGCAGAGCGTGAAGGTGAGACCCGTTAGCATGGGGATAATATTACGGACCCTCAACTGATTCCACGATAACCTATACAAGCTCAATTTCAACTCCGTCGAGCTCTAATAAGTTATTCTTTAACTTCTATTTAAATAAGGTTCACGATACTTGTACTCTTGTGAAGTCGAAGTCCTACTGTTGAGGCTTTGAACGCTAATCTTTAACTGGATTCAATCACATCCGAGTGATCCTCTCTTGGAATTCTTCAATTGATACTTTTATAAACTTAGATTTGCACTCAATAAACTCACGATCCTTCACTCACCAACTTACTCTCAAAACTCGCGAGAGAATACAGAATTTATATAATAAACTTAATTTGCACAATCACGTTTTCTTACCTTCGGTGAAAGTTGGTTGGTAAAAATGTTTCCCCAGAAGAGTCTCCAAGGGGTTAGTAATACACGCGTATAGATCCGTCACAAACTCTTTACATATTAGATTATATCATATATAAATATTCTACATGTATAAAATGTTTTACATGCATTAGAACTAACTTATTTCAAGGATTTTACTCGGTATCTTTACACATTTGCCTTAAATGTATCTCAAGGAGTGACATTAATAGAATTCGAACCAATTTTTTTTTCAAAAATCTGATCAAAATAGCAAAATCAAATTCAAATATTTCAAAAAGATTTACATTTTACATTATCTAACTATTATGTGATGACTTTTCAATAAATGCTTGTGTAATAAAATCCATTGTTTTCGTCGGATAGGTGAAATATATACCAAGCATACGTGCAACCATATCCTGCTCTGTAAATACCGAACGGGCAATGCTGATTCACCGTCTGGACAGAGACGAGAGTTTGACTTTTTCTTCAGAAGGTGGCATCACTTGTTTCGATTTTTGTGAAAAGCTCAACTGTGTGATCACTGGATGCATAGATAATTCGATTAAAATCTGGAATCCTATAGAAAATGAAAATTGTAGCGTATGTAACTTTTTCTTATGAAAAATTATTATTTCTTCTTTTTTTTTTTATCAAACAGAATAACATAAAGTCTTTTTTTTTTTTGGTACCATCATAAGGTGACCAATTTTTTTACAATGGAAAGGTGGACGAAAAATTTAAGAAAAAATTAAAACATAAATATTGGAACATTTTATTAATTCAAAGAAAAATACACTACATATAATTACGCTTACATCCCTTTTAATTATTTACTTAAATGAGTATTTTTCCACATTGAATGAATTTTTTTACCAATATATCATCTTCTAGTACAGGGTGGTTCCGAATTCATAGTACAAACTTTAAGGGTAGGTACAGGACATTGTAGCAATCATTTATTGTATAGGAATATATAGAAGTGTGGCGGTGTTCATCAAAGACCCATTTCCCGTCGGAAACGAGTGACGTCTCAACGGTCAGGCAGTTTCTCGTGGGAAAGTATCCCAGGGTGGACACCCCGGCGTTGATGTCCTAAGGGAAGTCAACCTCTGACCTTCCTTGATCTAGACGACAGTAAGGTGCCGGCGCAGTTTCCACGCTAGCCACCGGTTTCAAAGTACACCGCGTGAAGGGGGCTTTGGACCAATAGAAGAATGGTTTCACCGAATACGTCCAAACAGAAGTGACTATACATCACGTGTCACTTTCGTGGGCGGAACGTATTTCACCTAAAAAGATACTCTGGAATCGCGAGAACAGACAGAGAGCGACACCAACGCAGAGACATGACATGACTCCAACAGTCTCTCCAATTCCAACAGCCTTACCAGTACTTGCGCCCCAGCATTTTTTCCAGCTCATTTTAACGCAGCCTTCATCAGGAGCGAATGTCAACTAACTCAACGGTACTGCCTGTAATAGAATATTATCAACCCGGCAATATATATATACGGTCGCGGCAGGCGCAAGTGACGCGGTGAGGAATAAGAAGCAAAAAATAAGAGACGAAAGGAAAGACAAAGCGTTTATTGAAAGCGCCGTTGTTAAATGTAATGTTTACAATAACTGTTCAATGTTGTTTCAACCAGTAGCTATACATGCTTGACAGCGTCGGTGGAGTGTTTGGCGTACATGTTCAAAGATGCCAGGTATTTCACGCACACGTGCAGCATCTTCGGATGTTCGAGCAACGAGATCCTCCTTTGAGCCAAGTGGAATCGCATAAACAAGAAACTTCAGGTGTCCCCATAAAATATAATCAAGGCTAGATGATGATGTCGTGTGCAATTGAGGCTCCATAAATCGGGAGAAAGGGGTGGCCAAGGGACTAGTCAACCATCCCCAATCCATCGTGGAACGAGCCTGTTTCAAAGTTGACGATGTAACCACTGAAAAATTCTGTGATCTGGCATTCGTCGATCAAGAAACTGTGCGTGATACATTCGTAGCGCAGCTTTGCCTTACTATTTGCACGGTTGAACATGTAATACACGTCTGCTTTTTTGGCATATGTAAAATATCCCACCGTAGACGTCAGCACAATTGCAAATGGAGCTTTCCCCTACTGAGATGCATCATGTTTAACCATGGCTATACATCTACTGCCTCCTACCGGCAACACAAACAATCCATAACTCCATTTTTCTTTTTTTTTAATTATTTCTCTTGTCTGCGCTGACCGCGTCACTTACGCCCATACATTGTTATACAATAAATTATTGTTAAAATGTCTTGCATCTACCCTTAAAGTTTGTACCATGAATTCGGAACCACCCTGTATATCGGAAATTTCGGAGAAAAACGTATCCTTTTTATATTGAACTTTGCGGTAAGTGCTGCTGTTAAATTATCAACATTCAGTCTTGATTTCTCACTTGTCCAAAAATCATTACCAACTTAAAAAAAACTCTTTTTAATAATGCATAAGGTACAGGGCAGCACAAAGTGCATTTAACAAGAATAACTAAATTTTCATATGGAATGTGTTCATTTTTGAAATGGTTAAATATTTCCACCCATCTTTTATCAATTTCAATATGTTGATTTTCCCATTGTTCTAATTTATACGAATTTTAATATATACATTAAGTCTTCCAATTTCTTCAAACAGACAATTGTCATCGAGTTTTATACCAGGCATTACTTTCGAAAAAAGCTCAACACATTTTTCTATATCTACCCAATTTACTTGCGATGAAGTCAAAAAACACTATTGAAAACTGTTATTTCCTGCGATATTTACTACGAACCATTATTCGATATATTGGAAACATGTTTAGTAAAAATTCTGCGCTTCTTTGGTCAACTTTTCCGTTATGCTCGGATTCGATTCTTATAAGATTGACACAATTCTTTTTATTATTAAAAATATAAATTTGTTTATACAAATCGCTATTTTTATTGAAAAACAAAATCGCGTTCAAAATAAGACTAACATCTGTAGCCGAAATATGTTTATACACACACCATCAATCTTTTTTAATCGTTTTGTGGAAAATAGATGCCTAATTATGAACTGAATACATTAATATCTCCGATAATTCATACTGTTCTGGCGCATGACGCGTTACAGTTCAACTTGGCATCTCTAGATACAGAGATTAACAGATTAGTTTTAAAATATTGAAAAGGAGGACAAGTAGGAGGACACATTTTTTGAGGACGTATAAAAGTAGGACGATTGGTCACCTTAACATTAGTGACAAGATCTTTTATTCTTTTAAAAATTATTTGTTGTTAAGAAATATTCAAAACTGTACATTTTCACATAATTCTATAAAATTCATACATATAAAAATACACTGGTGGTTATTGAAAATGCTACACCATAAAAAAAACCTTCCAATACGTATGAAGTTTGTCCCATGCACTTGACCTTGGTATAATATGCAAATGATTAACATTACCGGAAGAAAAAATTATTAGAGTTATATTCCTTAACGTTTTTGGAATAAAATTGCATAGATATTTCAAATTACACTCGCTTCCAAAAGTTAAGCACGAAGATGTAAAATGCAAAAAGATCAACAAATACTGCTTTGCTTGACACAAAATTTGGCCGTAAAGTAGCATATATATTTATACATAAAACAAAATCAATAATTATATATAGAAATGAAAAGAATATTAAATTTTTGTAAGTTATCAGATAATGTCATACTGGAGACTTAAACAGAATTATGTATACAGTAAAAATAAACAGCATAAAATGAAAAAAAGGACATTAATAAGGTATGTGATCCCCCCCCTCATCTGTATGCAAAGTTTACACCTTCTGACCATGCTTTCAATTAGGTGGTCAACCACCACCGAATTATGCAATCGTCATTCTTCTTGTAGAGCAGTTTCTTGCTCGATAAGAGTAACTGGAGGAGGAAAACATGAAGATACAGCACGGCCGAGAGCATCCCGAAGATTTTCACTGGGATAAAGGTCGGGCGAATATGCTGGCCACGCCATACGCGCAATCACTTCACTCTCCAGGTAGTCATCGACGATGTCAGCTCTATGGGGATGTGCGTTATCGTCCATTAAAACAAAAGTAGGGCCAACTGCTGCAGCGTACAATCTCACAATGGGTTCTAGGACTTCATCTCGATACCGGACAGCCGTCACAGAATCTCATTTAAAGATGTACAGGTCGGTGCGGTATCCTAATGAAATCTCTGCCCACACCATAATGCTTCTACCTCGGAATGCGTGATGTTCGGTGATGTTTTGGGGCTGATTGCGTGTTCCTTGTTTACACCATATCCTTATACGCTTATCATCTGGCTCCAGAGAAAATCTTGACTCATCAGTAAACATGACATTGCACCAGTCAGACACAGTCCAATTGCCATATTCCCGGCACCACTTTAATCGTGCCCCTCTTGATTGGACGGATAGAGGAACACAAACTCGAGGTACTCGGGCATACAGTCTATTCATATGTAATCTTCGGCGTACAGTAGCTGCAGATATAGCCTTACCAATGGACGCTGTAACCATAGGTGTCACACGTGTGGAGGTCGCTCTGTGATTCCGTTTGGCTACTATAGCAATATATCGATCTTCTGCGGGGGTGGTAACCTTGGATGACCACCTGCTAGCCTTCGGACAACTGTCTGTGTGGTTTGGAGTTGTTTCCATAAACGTGAAATTACAGAATGATGAAAGCCGAAGAAAAGAGCAACATCTGTGATCGACTGTCCTGCTTCAATGCGCCCCACCAGCACGCCAGTGCTCAGAATCTTCCATTCGTTTTCTGGAAGTCATAGAAACACGTATGTCTTGAAAACAAATTGTACGAAAGTTTTAAAAACCTTCTATCAGCTCTTACAATCAACTTCTGTAACCCTTCATAAAGCTGGCTTCTTATAAGACTGCCCTTTTTGCATATTTTTTGACACGAAAGCACGATTGGCTGTTGCCTATAATATTTGCATACTTCCATCTACCTCTGCAGCGAATTGCATCCTCTTCAATTCTGATTGGCTTCCGGAAATTAGCATTTTCCTCTCCGTGCTTAACTTTTGGAAGTGTGTGTATTTATGATTTGGTTATTTTTATAATAGGAAATTGATAACTTTTGTGTCCTTAATCATGATTATACATGTTTTATTATCAACATAAATCGTAATTATTTATTAAAGGGGAAAATGTACTTTCTTCATACTCGGATAGAAAATAAATTGTGACGATGTTGCTTTCTATGTATTAATGGTAATATATTAGTATGTAACATATAACTATGTATTAATGGTAATATATTAGTATGTAACATATAACTATGTATTAAGGGTAACAGGTATTAATTACACTTACCTCCAAAAATAAAATCACAATCATAAAATCTGTGCAAAAGAATGAGCGATTTACTGTGTTGCCACGAAATTTGGCACAGAGACATATTACAACTCGAGAAAGAACATAACAACGTAACGTTATGCAAAAGAATTTAACTGGGATTCAAGATGCAAGGCATATCAAAAAGTGTGAAATCAATAATCAGATATAATACTTTTACCTCGGGAGAAGTCTGTCTAATATAGAGAGTGATAACTGTGCACTGCTTACAAGCCTCACAACGAGCTGCCATACTGTTTATGATGATGTCAATACATGCTTGTGGCAACAACGCTCATATTTCCGAAACGAATGCTATGCTCAGATTTCCAACTATTGGGATGCTGTGGGACTGGGACTACATTTTCAAATGGTTGTTCCTAGACCATCCCAACCATGTTCAATAGGACTAAGATTCGGATACCTCAAGGACTAATCCATGCGGCAAATATCCTCTTCTCCAAGAAATTCATCTACAATGTGAGTTCTATGTGCTCATACATTTTCATCCAAAAACAATGTACTCCAGCCATAGCAACTCGGAACAACCTCACATAGACTTCAAGGACTTCACTCCTATTTCTGTTACGTAGGAGGAATGAAATCGAGTCCCGCTTTCTCTCCAGATGAAGACTCGACGACAATTACAGTGTCTGGAGAATATCGACTCATTACTGAAAAGAACATGCCCCCATTCTTTTGGTATCCACGACTGATGTTTTCGGCTCATAATATTTGGCCTTTCCTGTTAGATGCAGTCAAAGGGACACATACAAATTGACGACGGGTGTATAGGACAGACTGTGTTAGATGTCTGAGCACTGTTTGCCAGGAAATTCTTCCACGTCAGCTACAAGGTCACAAGCAAGCCGAGGAATCGTTATCCGTCTACGTCGCAGTGCGCTTAATACCAAATAGCGATCTTGTGCAGGGGCAGTTGAACTGTGTCAGCCTTAGCCAACCTTCCTATTGCTGTACACAACTTGTTTGGAATTGATTTCACACCCCGGAGAATACTTTCAGTGCCACTTGTAGCTATCGAGCCTCCTCCACTTGGGATCGAACCTCCTCCGTTGGTAGGCTTGAAGCTTGGGTTAGCTTCAAGCCTACCAACGGCTCTCCTTCTCAAGTAATTATCTAATTGATTATGAGAACCCATTCTCACACGCTGTAAATATACTAACTTGTTTGTTTAAATGCAATATTCACCAAACTGCTAGCAAAAATTCCAGATGCTTAAATGGTCTCAATATCCAGTAGTTAAGCAGAAAATAATACTAAACAACTTTTTCTAAGCCAAAGGTTGATATTGTACTACCCGTTCTCCAAAATATATAAAATACAAATTCTATCAGCTTTACGGTAAAGATTTAGAATTATGTCTAAAACTATATATTTCTGTGTGACTTTAATGTTCGACATGAGTGTACTTTTAAATCTCAAGAATCAGAACTTTTTTACCATGTAGGAGACTCTAATAGGCCATTTCAATTCAGTGACACATGTTTTAGTGGATGAAAAGCGGCTCTATCTTATTTCTGCTGATCGGGACAGAATTATTAGAATATGGAATTTGCGGACACCCAGATGCTTGCAAGTCTTGAAATTCAAAGAGTCTGAATTTTCTGAGAGGCAAGTTTTCGCTTCCCTGTTTCTGGACCAGGAATACGGTAAATAATTTATTCTAAGCTACTAGTATATTCCTTAAAGCCCGTAAATTCATGCTGGAACAGTGCGCGTTCTGGACGGGGGAGTAGCCAAACTTTTTTTTAAATTATTTTTTCATTTGTCGTTGGGGTCAGTACTGCGTTGTTAAAAAAAAATTAAGCATTTAAGGATACAAATATTTCTTGTCTTAAAGGGATAAGAATGTCTAACCCTCTTACGGGTTGGGCCTTAAAGGGGTATAGAGTCTAGTAATTGTATAATTAAGTGGATGGAAGATTTCGTCTAGAAGAGATACAAGGGGTGATCAAATGAAAAGGTACGAAACGACATAAAAATGAAACAGTTAAATATTTGCATATTCCGCAAAGGGAGAATGTAGCGAGACATCTTGGGATGCCATTGGAGACTCTGACTGGGATCGGATCATGCGCGGGTGCCCGCATGCGCAGGAGAGAGCAAAGGCTCTTATAAAAAGCGGCGTCCAAATGATGCGAGCACAGAATTACTCGAGCACAGAAAAAGCATTAACTCCGATGTGTACTGTGAGACACTCCGATGCCTACGCAGGTCCATCAAGAACAAAAGACCGGGGCTGCTCACGGAGGGTGTGGTTCTGCTCCATGATAACGCGCGTCCACACGTCTCCAGAGTCACACAAATGGAACTGGACAAGTTCCAATGGGAGACGTTGGACCATCCGTCCTACAGTCCGGACATGTCACCCTGCGATTTCCATGTGTTTGGTCCACTGAAGAAACACCTGAAAGGAAAGCGCTTCAACTCGGACGACGTACTCAAGGACACTGTGAAGGACTGGGTCTCGTCACAGCCACAGGAATTCTGGGAACAAGGAATCCTGCGGCTTGTTCATCAGTGGGATCGTTGTGCTCAGGCCTATGGTGTATATTTTGAATAAAGTCTATATTTGTACCCACCGTGTCGTTTCGTACCTTTTCATTTGATCACCCCTTGTATTATTTGTAACAAAAAATACGACACTTTTCATGCCTTTGCTTTAAAATGACTTGAACATTTTTTTTTTCATTTTGAATTTGTTTCTGAAATGTGCAACAGGAAAAAATCAAATGTCTTTAAAAAATATCAAAATTACTGAGGGATTTTTTTTAAATAAAATATGAACTAACTTATTTTTTCCAATTGCGCATTGATTTCGACAAAACAACTTAATTTCTGAAATAAAAACTTGCAAATATTATGTTTGCTTCATGAAGATTTATTTAAACTTTTGATATAGATCCCTATTTTATACAGCTTAGTATATTTTAACTTTGTTTTAAGCTACGCGTGGTGTTTACATCCTTATTATTACTACTTTGATCAATGCGTCCTAAATAGCAATGGTTTAAAATATTGTTACGTAGGTCGAGGTTCGAGGATTTTATGCAAAATCAGTCGTAAACAACAAGGCAATTCTTTAAGAGCGATGAGTTTTTAGTGTCGAAAATCAATCCTTAAAAACACAGGTTTCAACAGCAAAATTTGCAGAATAAATATCAGAAGGATTTCACACCTTCAACAACACTTAGAGACAATTATCAGTATCTAAAGTACTCGTATATATAAGCTTATTCACAAGCACAGCCGAGCTAATCACGATCAAGGCAAGTTTACTAATCGCTAGTCAAAACCAGACTAAACTCGCTGGTTCAAACCAGACTGACTGTTGGGGCAAGTATCGCTCTATTTATAGCTGTGGTGGAAACTTCGAAAAAGATGCGCTCGTGTCATAGATCGTGAAATTAGTGGATTTCTCCAATTTAAGTATTTTGAATATGATTTAGTTTAAAAATATGTTTTTATCTTTGAAATATTTTTAAGCTCAAAACCTATATATAATCTATTTTGCAGATAGATTAATTGTAGCAACCAATCGCATTGCTGTGCTCAGTTCTTCTCGTAAAGAAATTCGAAAGACGGCTCATCCAGACAGTGAGTTGGTGATATTTGTGGGCTATAGCAGCGTCTTCGAGTGCTTACTCACAGTTGGGAACAAGGCTTCAGTCGCTATGTGGGATGCTCAGTCCTTCTCTTTGATTCATGAGTTCACAAAAACTCATGTCACTTTTAATAAAGAAGGGATTATTCAGATCTTGGATGTAACTGCAGCTGCCTTTGATCCATCAGAAAGACGCCTTATCACGGCTGGTAAGCAATCGAATGATAGTACATTCGTTTAATGACAATGACTTGTAGCACATTTTGGAACATCAACTTTTTTTTGGCGTCAGTGATAGCAAAATCACAACACACTAAAGAACAGAAAACGATTTGAAAATAAAACTTTACGGAACTTTTATAATGAGAGCATTTGAACATATTTTAATCCTTTTATATAGATAAGTTAAATACGCTCTGCAAGACATTTAATTTTTAATGAGCTTTTTCGGTGGTTATGATGACATAAAGGAAAAAGCTGTGGAATTTTGAAAAAGTCAAAATATAGTTATGAGACGAAATAAATGGGAGACATTGAAAACTATTAGAGCTGAAAAGTTATGAAACTTGATAAAGCTAATTTAAACCGTAGATAAAACAATATCTTCAATCTGCAAATCCTTAGAACTATTACTAACTATACGAACAGAACTATTACTAACTATAAATGCAGTGTACTTTTTAAATCTGACTCCATTTAAAGATCTGATTCCACTTAAAAATGAAAGTATAATTCTTGCATTAACAATATTTGTTGAGTGTAATACAAATTTAAATAGAGCTTAATAAGTATTTCAAATATAAACCTATTTATTTTATAATTATAATTTGGCTTAGGCTTAATTTCAATTGTGATCAGTTAAAATTAAAATAATTGCGATAATGCAAAAAAAGGAAAGAAAAAGGAGAAAAATAATTATTTACATCATAATATTGAGTTAAACTTTTTAACTTGAGTTATTAAGTTTGTTATCGAATAAAGAGAAGGAGTACTTAAATTTTTGTAAGCTTAATTCTGTTTTTACACGATAAATATGTTAACCGAGGAATATTTGTAAAAAAAAAATTCGTGTAAAAAATATATTGCGCCTATGAAAAAAATAGATCGGTTCCAGTCCAGAAATTAACGAAAATAATGCAATAAACCCCGAGTTTTCAAATAAGGATCTTATTCATTTTATTTCACAAAGACTACATGTATCACAAAGTGAATTATCATTTAAAAAGGGGAAAATAGCATGTCACTAATTCATGAAACAAAAATTAGGTAAAATAATAAAGTATAGTGACAACGAAAAAGGATTTTATTCGTTGCCACTATCTGACCACACATTAATGCTTCATCATGTTAAATCAAAGAAAGTGGCTTAAAAATATAATTCTTTTCTTCTAAATCGTGTTAAATCAAAAGCTTTTACAGAAGTTCATGTAAAAACAGAATAGGACGTACCTTGGAAAATTTTCAATACTGTACTATAGAAGATTTAAATGAAGGATAAAAGTATGTCTGAAAATATTACTGAAAGCTTCTGTTCTTTTTACCGTCGATTTTTGTTCAAAGAACAATATTTCTGGGATTACTGTTATGCATAACGAACTTAAATCGAATAGCTTAACGGTAAAAAGTATTCGAAAAAACATTTATACGTATTCGTTGCAAACTGTCTTCTTTTACTGCCTGTAGTTTATATCTTTTAATTCAGCGTTTCACAAACTGTGGGGCGTGCCCCCTAGGGGGTGTGATAACCCTACAAGGGGGCGCGAGCTTATCGAAAATAAAAGTTCAAAAAAAATTAATTTACTGGAATGAATTAAAACAAAATATTTTCTGACAGAATAAAAAACACACATTTACACTGATATAATTTATATATATCATCTGGCAATATTACGTCATCTCCACTTCAAGCTATCTTTGATCTTATAACCAAATAAAAGACATTTTGTTTGATTTGTTGTAATCCCACGCGATGAGAGATTTTTTTATTACTTTTTCTTTTTTCACCTAAAACACTACTCTTTCAGAGAAAAAACAAAACCCAGACCCAGAGAAAAATTGTAGGAAGTTAAAAAAATTCATCACTGTTATTTAGGGAAATTGTAAATAATGTATTTCTGTTGCGCTTTATTCCATGTGAAAGAGTTTTATGATACTTCGAAAATCACAGATGATTGAAGGATTATTTCGCCAAGATTTATTTTTATGAATATGCTGAATCATATAAAAAATAATGAAAAACGTTTTACGCAGTTCATTTTTAGAACTAATAACCACATTTTTTATATTGAATACACTTTTAACCCGGCAGTGTTCGCGCGAGGTGCAAAGTAATCCCAGGCTTAGGAATCCATTGATTCCGGGAAAACTGTTCATTTTTTACCAATGACCTTGACAGTATCTCCCTCTTTTTTGAGAATGGCAAACGTTTCTTTACAATCTTAAAGTTCTTGTTCAGTTTTATTGGATTTTTTATCAAGTAATCAAAGAAAAATTGAAAAGTCTCTTAATTATACTTTCTTAAAAGTCTTAAATATACTTTCTCTTAATTAAATTATTCACTAGAACTGTGATTTTTATCCTGTGCAGTAAAAATAATTATTAAAAAAAGGATTGGGGGTGCTCAGTCACCCCGCGTGCCCATTAAAGTTAGTATCGAGTGCGCGGCTGCTCCCGGGTTAAAACATTTTGAAGTCTCCTCGCTTTAAATATTAAAAAATAACACAATAAATCTTCATCGGAATTTTACATTCTTTTTCATTATTTAACATTAATTCTAAATGTTAATTCTCTGAGGCTTAAAATTACAGTTGATTTTTCCAAAGAGTTGCATTCCATAGACTGCAACTCTGGCCAAATTGTCTCCAAATATGGGTTCTACGATCTCAGTTGCTGCTGGCAAGATAAACTCTCTTCGCCAGTAGTGTGAGGCTTTTTACATCTGGCTATTTTGTATGATACTTCGTAAGATGCGAGTAAAGCTTTTTCATTCACAGACAACGTTTTTTTCTTAAAATGCTTTTTGTTTTTCATATGATTTCAATTTTAATTCAAAGAACTTTCGAGGCTTATTAATCAACTCATCATGAACCATTTCCAAAGGTCTTTTAAGTTTATTAGGTTAAGTTTGTTACATACTGTCTGCTACCAATATATTTTTGAACAAATAACTCACAGGGGCTTTTTTTCTCCATTTACTTTAGTAGTGGTGAATAGAAAATTTAAATATTTTTGAGAATACTTACTTGATTTAATTTTCGGAGCTATGCTCGTCTGTGCACTTGTTGATGCTTTATTATCGTCGAATGTTTGCTTACGACTTAAAAATTTATCCATGCTTTTGTTAATCTACTGCCGTAAATACTTAATACTGTGAATTACAACTAAAGCGCAAATTATAAAATGTACATTAAAGGGAGATTCGGTAGCTATAGAAGTATCGACTCTACCAAGACTAACTGGAATTCTACGAGGTACAGCATTTTTACATGTTTTGCCCAGACGTCCGATAACTTAGTTGCCCAAACACACGCAGACGTTCGCGTGAATGCTAGATGTACTGGATATGATAGAGAGCAACATAGACCATAGACTATTTTTCTAATGACATTTATGCATTTAAAAATGGATGATGGAGAAAATATAACTTTAATTAAATATCATTTTGCAATCTGCTCCAATTTAAAAATCAGCGAAAGGAAAAAAAAAATAACATAATAATTATCCTGTTACTTAAAAGTAATTTGCTTAAAATATATATTATTTAAAAGTAACCATTACAAAATTTAATACTCATCTTGTTAATTTGTTTGGTTTATAATTAAGTTCGTATTGTAGCTTTAGCACCCGATGCATGATTATTGAATTCAATACATTATTTTTGTATAAGAGGGGGGCGATAAAATTTATGATTGAAAATTGGGTCGCCAATAGTGAAAGTTTGAGAAGCACTGTTTTAATTGGTTCTATGTTTTCTCTCTTAGCCAGGGATGGTAGCATTAAAGTATGGAATTTCCATCTCGGCATCTGTCTCCGAAAATTTAAAGCTAAATTTTCTGTTTTGGCATTATCTTTTGTTGATTTTCAAATTTTTGCTGCTGGATCATCAGGATTAATTAGTGCATTTTATGATGATGGTGAAGCTTCAGTTGAGGACACGGAGTGGAAATCTCTTAATAAACAAACAATTGTTAGCGTTGATACTTACTCGCAAAATTTCCTGGCTTCTGCTTCCAGTCAAGGAGAAATTATCGTATGGTTATGGAAAAATGCAGATGTTAAACTACTACTAAAGGAAGATCTACAAGGTATGTATATTTTAGAACACAGTTTCCTCAAATTTTTCCAGTTTTCCTAATTCTGCGCCTTGTAAGATTCATTTGCTCAATGTAACGCAGTTTAAAAAACTTTTATTCAATTGTTGTGATAATCTATTGTTTTTAAATTTAACCGCATGTTGTTATATATTTGTAAATTGTGTGTTTTTTATTAATAATTTAAGAAAATATATGTAATCATTTCATATATATATATATGTAATAAGACGATGTAGTAAGGATGGATTTTTTTAATGGAGCTTGCAATGGCATTCTTGTGGTTAATTAAACTTTTTATTATTCATCTTGAAAACATTGGAGCAAGACAAGGACGACACATAGATGTACGTAATCACAAATAGACACACAAAATATACAAACACTAGATGCGGCAGACTACATGATGACAAAAAGCGAAGAAGCGAAAAAAGCGCGCGTAACCGTGTGTTCAGAGCTTTTATAGTGGCGGTGAAGGTCGTACGACTCTTTTATAACAGGAGTCGTGATTGGCTGCAAATGAGCGGGAGCAATTAGATTAAGATTAAGATTACGCGGTCGTACAATTAGATTAAGATTATAACAGTCAGAGGCGAAAGAACTAGAAAATAATTTCACGGGGTACAGTTAAGGAGAATTAGAAGAAGTCATTACATATATATAAATATATGAAATATATATATATGAAATGATATATATATGAAATAAACGTGGCCGTTGAAAGGTATTCTTTATATGAGATTGATGAGGCAGTCCTATGATTGATTAGAACTGGTTTATTATACATCTTGAACACATAAAGAATGACAAGGACGACACAATACACACACACAAATCAAGCTGCAGCCGGCTACATGTTGACGCATACAAATACAGAAGCGATAGAGAGCGGGTTTCCAGGAATCTCAATTTTTATAGGCGGCTCAAATCACATGATCTGAGTGGGTAGCTAGGTGTAGTTTAAAATATTCTCGTTAGACGGCTGGCTAATTTATTATTAAAATGTGGGTCCTCATGGGATGGACCAGATAATTAAAAGATATTTAAAAGGATTATATTACTGGGAATTATTATTATATATATATATATATAATCATATACGTATTGCAACCGTATACAATAATCAACTCCAGCAATAAAACTCCCCCCCCCCTTTTGCGTATTAATTCAATGTGACAGCCATAATTTTTAAATTTATTTTTCTTAACTTGAATTACTGAAGGACAAGCTCTATCACTCAGGGCTCAACATCAATTTTCTTCCGACAGGAAATGAAGATCTCTATATAAGAGATCAAGGGTTCCAGTAGCTTTTCAACTACATAACAAACATGATATTAGACAAAACCATTGAATTCAGAGAAACTATGCCTTACTATACTTAATTTACTTACATTTTATATAATTAGTTAGATTGAATTTATAATTTCAACAAAACGCCAAAAGTTACCAAGGAAAAATTTTACAATACATAATTTTCATTTAACCCTTTCGCGCCTAACGGGACACATATGTACGCCCCAAGCAAATTTCAAAAAATTCTTTTGGAACAGAAACGCTTCTCTGTCTAATTGGAGACTTTCCCACCAGTCCTGTCAATATTTCTGAAGGTATTTTCATTCACAGAACATAGATGGCACTACCGTACATAATGCAATTTCCGCGTTTTTGAAGTGTTGTAGCAGCTCATTCCAAACTGTACGAACGTAAATAGTATAGTTTTGGAAAATACCACCCATTTTCGATTAAATTTCGATTGATCCGTCTGTTTTTAGCTCAAAATTATGAGGCTTATTCGTTGTGAGTCATTGTGTTAATTTGATTTGAAAAAAATCTTATCAACATTTAAATCACCGATAAGCAATATTTAATACTTGTGATAAAGTCTTTCTTTAGAGTTGATAATACTGTTATCCCTTAGTATACTGGCACAAAGCTGTATTTGGAAGCTAAACCCTATTAATTATCCGTAGAACAAGATTTTTAAACGCCATGGACCATATTTATCTCTTTATTATCAAGTATTACGAAAAAGTTACATGCAAGAATTTTATGCATATGCTTCAATTTAAATAGCCTTATGAATAAGACTATCTTATTTGAAAGTAGGAAATAAATCTCTGTCTCCATTTCGTAAGGAACTGAATCAAAATATTTTCAGCTATAGTGTAAAAAGTAGTTATAATTTATAAGTCATTAATAATTAAAATGTGTTTATCTCTCACTATTAGTTCTTTTTAATTTATTTTTAGTTTTTTTTTTCTTTTTCACCAAGAGTCGCGATTCTGAAATTTTGTTATACGTAGAATGAAAATAAACCCATATAGAGAAAAAACATTTTCAAATAATTTTTAAAATCTGATTTGTTAAAATGTCTTACGTGCTAATTAATAATAATAAGGAATAAAGTATTTGGTAAAAGTATATAGTATTGAAATACTTATAATATTAAAAAAACAATTATGCTTCAATTCAAATACTTAAAAAAAAACTTTAATCGAAATTTGTATTGATTTGCTAATATTAGGTCCTGCAATACCAGCAGATCCTAATTATCCTGCCAAAGCAGTAATGAAGGAGCGAAAAGATTCTAGCATTAGCCAGATCTTATTTCTACGAACTCGTGAAATGGATGATTCAATAGGAAATCTCGTTTCTTGCGGGATTGACGGAAGAATACGTTTCTGGAGCATAATGTGCACCCAAAAGGTCAACAGATGGCGATTACTCTCCAAATTCCGTGCAGTTTTCAGAGAATGTGATGGAGTACTTTGTATAGCAACTGACTGGAGAAACAAATATCTTTTTTCAGGTTATTTGATTGTTATTAATATTAACTTGTAAAATTAATATAATTTCTACTTAAAATTAGTTTTAACTCTTACTATTCCCTCCAATCAGCTATTTTGAATTTGCGAAGGTAGTTTTAAACTACAATGGAAATTATTCTGTTACGAATTTTGTATAAAATAGCGAAAATAATCTGTATTTGGATGTGTAAAGTATTTATGTTACTCTATGCTATATTTATTTCATGAAAAAATTGTAATATTCACAAGCAACGCAGTCCCTTACATTATAATGGCGATTCTCTCAATGGGAACTTGGCGAAATATAGGCAATAGAGCCAAGTTGGCATCATTTT
Organism: Trichonephila clavata; assembly: GCA_019973975.1. Lineage (NCBI taxonomy): Eukaryota > Metazoa > Arthropoda > Arachnida > Araneae > Nephilidae > Trichonephila > Trichonephila clavata. Next base: position 42,902 of record BMAO01027870.1, read on the forward strand.
TGGCGACCAACGGCGACTTTGTCGATCATGTTGGTGACCACTTTTGGCGAGTTCGAGACCCTCTGGATTCTTCTAGAAATTTGTGGAGAAATCCACTAATTTCACGATCTATGAAGCGAGCGCATCTTTCTCGAAGTTTCGGTCCGGCTATAAATAGAGCGAAACACGCCGCAACAGTCAGTCTGGTTTGAACCAGTGAGTAGCGAGTCTGTTTTTGACTAGCAATTAGTAAACTTGCCTTGATCTTGATTAGCTCGGCTGTGCTTGCGAATAAGCTTATATATACGTGTTTTTTTAGATACTGATAATTATGTCTAAGTACTGTTGAAGGTGTGAAATCCTTCTGATATTTATTCTGAGAATTTTGCTGTTGAATCTTGTGTTTTAAGGATTGATTTACGACAATAAATACTCCTCGCTCTTAAGGAACTGTCTTATTGTTTACTACTTATTTTGCATAAAATCCACGAACCCCGATCTACGTAACAATACTTTTCATCTCTAACCTAGTTTAATTTATCGATTTGAATATACAAGAGACGTTCTGAAAGTAAGTTTCATCTTTTTTTTTTTTGTCAGAGAAGATGTTACAACTCGCGAATCAAACAACCACCCAATGTGATTACCTCCGTTGCTGGTTTACCGACAGTTCAGTGGAAGAGAAATGATGCCTGCTCAGAGTGCCAAAGAAGATTTAGTTGCAGCAGACCGGCATGCTCGAAATTATTTGAATACGAATTGTGACGGATCTATACGCATCCTTCCACTAATCCTGTTGGGAATTCTTTTGAGCCAGTAATTTTAACCAATCTTCTCCTAAAAGAAGAAAACTTGATATGCAAATTAAGTTTAATATATATATTCCTTCTTCGCGTGTTTGAGATTTAGTGAGCTGTGAGAAGTGAAGTGAATAATGAATATTTAGCGAAGTGGCAGGGAAGTGTATACGTAAGCAAAAAGTAGGGAAGCCAGAAGTTTAGATAACAAGAAAGTGATGCGATTAGCTAACCAGAAGCGTTAATGTCAACTTGAATTAAATAGTAGACTGCGTGAGTTCAGGTACTGTGATCTTAAATTAAGCTGTTGTTTAGAATGTTAAACTAATAGTGTGGTCATTAAATACGTAAGCTCTGTGTAAAGTAATATTAAAAGTAGAGCTGCATGATTGAATATATTCTCCCCAAACGCGAATCTCGTCTCCCTCTTGCTCTATTACTGATTTGAATTATCTTATTTAAAGTGTTATTTGTGTCTAAGTTGAGTTTTTTATAGTGACAAATAAAATAATTGGAATTCATCATGTCGTATGATCCTTTAGTTCCTTCCACACCTTTAGCCTGGTCACAGGGTAGAAGGGATGTAAACTCGTTTCAAAATCATGGTTGTAGACCAACGTGGGTTGACAATATGGTTGCCGATGAAAGTGTCTGCTATTATCCGGTGTTAATGAACTCGTGGGACTCGGCATCTAAGGATCGTGTATGGTAAAAAGATCACGTCTCCTTAGGTGATTGGTCGCTGGTGTTGCATGTTCAGTGAAAAAAGGCAGAGTGTTTAGAGCATAGGTTCCCAAACTTTTTTGTCTCGTAGACCCCTTACCATGTTTTTCGGTTTTGTGTAGCCTAATATTAAATTTTTGCAAATTTATCAATTTAAATGTTTTTCGACAGTTACTATAGCACTACTTACTTCAAAAGTTTTATGTTTCTAACTGGAGTTAATTAGTGTGTTTAAAACTTACGAAACACATGTGAATTAGTTAATTAAATTTTAATTTAATATATAAAATAATTGTTTCATAAAATAACTGAGCAACAAACAAATGTTTTTAATGGGTGAGATGAATCTGGTGCTTCACAATAACACATTTTTAACGTTTGGCATCAATCTTTTCAGGTTTAACCCTCAATTTCTCTGTTAGTAGGATCCAGTCTCTGTCTCATTCTTTCTTTTTTTCTTCTGTTTTTATTTTGGAGATTGGCAACCCTGCTGAAACTCCTCCTCTCTAGGAAAAGCAATTAAAAACTTTAAGATGTTCCATAATTCGAAAAAATAACAGGTATATCTTTTTAAAGCCAAAATTGCTGACATTCGTATCTAAACTGTACTTTAAGTACTTCGTTAGGCATATTAAAATAAGTTCCTTTTGTAATTAGACTTTTTTTTCTTTTTCTTTTTTTTTAATGCGACAACATGAATTCATTACTTACTGTGATATTACCATGGTCAAAACATTCTCAAACCTAGTTTCAAAACCTGAGTAAAAGTCATTTAAATGTTGAACATAGGTTAAAATGTCATTTTTCTCGCAGATTGTGACAAATTGAGAAACTGTTAAAATTCACGACGCCCAGTTTTATACTCCTTCATTTTGATTCTGGCTAGAAACACTGAAATGATGGACCTTTTTTAATAAAATGTATGCTGTCGCTTTCTAATTGCAAATTTACCCCAATAAATTTAGTAAATAAAGCTGTTAAATAGGTAAATATGGTTTACACTTTATTAGATTTTCTATTAAACTTAAAGTCATCCTGGTTTAGGCTATCGTAGACCCCCATTTACACCTCATGAACCCCCAAATTATTTTTTCACTGCCGAGGACCCCTTGCAGGTCGTCATAGACCCCTGGGGGTCCATATAAATCACTTTGGGAACCACTGGTTTAGAGGATGAAGGACGAAGTGGGCGTCCCTCCATATCCTTGAATGAAGATAACATCACAGGCAATGCTACAATTGCTTGCATCACAGGGCATCAAGTTTTACCAGAGTGATTTCTTCAAACTGATAGCACGCTATGGTTAGTATCTTAATGTCGAAGACGACTAAGTCAAAAAAAAAAAAAGTGCAATGTATATAGTTCACGAGGTTATGGTGTATTTTGGTTTTTGGCAATAAACTTTTCATGTGAAAAAAACCTCGAAACTTACTTTCAGAGCATCCCTCTCTTTCTTTTAATATAATGGACGGAAGTAAAAAATAGTGAAGATATATATCTCTGGTATTTTATTTCTTCTTCGATATCTGAAATCTTTTTAAAATAATCCAAAAAGACATGTACGATTATTAATCGATTATTAAAATAGACATATGAAACTATTAAAAAATAGTGGAATAATGCATTTTATTTTATTGCCTATACTACTTTCTATTCTTTGGATGCATTTTGATATATTCAAATCAATTTTCTAATCTGGGTTTGACGAGCGGAAAGTAAAATTTCATTAGAATTAACACTGTGCTCCAGAATTTAAAACGGCCGGTGGACGGAGGAAACAAATGAATTTTAACATACCACGTAGTATTATTTTATACGTAACAATTTACCGTTTTAATGGTTTTACAACAAGTTAATATATATATAATGCGAGTAGATTAAACAGTTCTCGCGAACTGAGTATATACCTTAAAAATACTTTGAATTAAAATTCCGAAATCCTTCCACCTTCAAAATAAGCCCTTGCGCAGCGACACACTTTTGCCATCATTTGTAAAGGTTATCAAAACAATTTTGGGAACCCATTTTTAGCCATGTTTTTTAATGCAGCTTGCGATGCAGATTGATCTGTAGATCTGTAGATTCAAAATTACGACTTGAACTAGTCGTAATTTTGACTGAAGTCACAAGGAAAGAGATTATAGGGGTGTAAGAAGGTTATAACACACACACCAGTTGTTTTCATTTTTGCAAGAAAGTCGTTGACGAGGAGATAGTGGTAAGCAAGAGGATTGTCATCCAAAAGCACCAATGAATGTTCAGTCCAAAGCTTTGATTTAATTTTCCGGATCGACTGTCACTAACGTGCGTGCGCGATGTAGGATTTCTACATAGAATTACTTGTACGCAGTGTGCACTTTAAATACGACTTTCCCTTTAGAGAGATTTCGGCAGCATTTATTTTGCTTACGTGTACATTGTAGTGATTTCTGGGTTGTATTAAAAGTGCCCTTTTTCGTCCCCGAGAACAATTCTATTAATTAAGGGAGGATCTTTGTCAACAACTGAAACTAGGTTCCCCCCCCCCCCCCATTTCCATTCCAGTTAGCCAATTGGTTATTGGTTAAAATGGGAAGAACCATGAGTTGACACATCCAATAGATGGTACGATCCGTAGTCTATAAACATTGACATTTGGTCTCGGATGTCTCCATTGGTTCTTCTACTTTCGTTATTGTTTGCTGTCTGTTTCAGTCTGTAGTCGTAAAAACTTTTTGATGTTTTCAGCTGTGCAGGAAATCTGTGGATGGCTAATGCATTAGTCGTCTTCAACACTATCCCTGCCTTCTCTGCAATGTTGAGAGCATTCAAAACTTCCCTTGACGATGCGCCACATTACAGACGTACATATGTTCGAACATTTATTTAAGTCTCCGTATCACACTTTCCAAAGAGAAGATAAAATTTGATATTAATTATCTGCTCAACATACGCCATTTCTTTCACCGGTTACTGAACCTTACCAATTCTTCAGTTAGAGAAAGAAATAGAAATCACTCGGCACTAAATCAGTGGTATATGCCGGATGATCAAATGCGTCCCCTTTAAACTAAACTACTGCAGAAACTGTTGGGTTACAGCAATGATGTGAGATGAGAGCTAGAATTGTATTGAATGAGATCAACTCCAGAAGTCAGCATTCTTGTTTTGTTTTGAATGGTTTTTCGCAGTCGTTGTTATATCGGGTAATAAACAGTCGGATTGATTGGCGTCCTTTGTTTCATGAATTAAACAAGAAGCACGCCTTTTTAATCCTAGAGTTCTTAGTTTTAATCTTTCTCTTGGTGGGAAATTGCTTAAGTTTCCTTTGCTTGTTGGTAAATGGGAATATATCCATATTTTTTGTTGTTGTTTTGTTTCTGGGGGCTGATGTGATGAATACAAGTCTCGTCTCCGGCGCAGACATCAATTGAACAAGTCATTATTACTCGTCTACAGCTCAGATCAAAACTGGCGAGCTGGTGTTTATGGCTGCAAAGATTACGATTCGAGATATACGCTGTAGTTCACCACGTCTTCCATATCTAATTACTTGTCTAACTTGTCTAACTTTTAGCAGTTCATTATCAGGTTAGAAAAAGAAATGCCTCTCATACTGTATGGTCTCACAGAGGAAGAAGAGTAATCAGGGCTCATTATATAAATGAATCAATCTGCAAATATTTTAATTCGTATTACTTTCAAACATTGCATGAGGAAATATTTCTACAAAAAGCTGACCAGTTTAAGAAGAAAATAGTATAAAGATATAGATTTTATTATAGAAAAGAATTTCATATTACAATATTATTTAATGAATATCAATATATTTACTAGTTTTCTTTGATCATTAGTAGTATAGAAATTTAAATAACTTTAAGATGTGCAATAACATTTTAACCAATGTTATTAACGAAGTTGTATTCCATATAACTTATCTCAGCTTTTATTTCATTTTATAAAGGCGACTCAATGGGCTACATTCGCGTATACGACCTGGATGATTATTACGCTTTATACGGATCCGTATCAAGCAATGCAAAAAAGCCTAAAGGGCACCATTATGAAAAATATCCATTTTTAAGACTACAACGATTAATCCAGGATAACCACAGTCAACACTCCAAATTTGATCCCGAAGGTGGGAGAGAATTTGGATTTGCGCCGCTTCTTCTAAACTGCTTTAGAGCTCATATGGGAGCCCTTTTAAAAGTGGCATACTGTAATATGAGAGAGATAGTTGTTACTGCAGCAAGACACGGATCAGTTCGATTGTGGAAAACTTCTGGAGCTTATATAGGGCATTTGGGAACTGATGAAATTATTCCGAAATTCAAACATATGCCATCCGATATTCAAGCAATAGCATCACCTTTAACTCTTCACGTAAGTAGATTAATATTTTACTGATTAACCATAACTAACATCGTTCTAGTGTTACACAAGTGTTGTTGGCGAAGAATCTCGAAATGTGAACCATGGTCAAGAACGAGGTCAATATCTTTTACACTCTATTACATAAAAAAGAACGCACAAAGGAGATATCCAAATGGGACAAAATTGCGTATGTACATACCTTACAATAGAATATACAAATAAATAATTTTGAATGGCGTATGACTGGGGATTTTGATGGCTCGAATTCCAGTACATTTGTAATGGAACATCCTGATTGTATATAAAACAGTTAGCATTACAATGCTGAGGTACAACTTCTGTCTGTTGATCAACGTGAATTGTACCAATGCCTCGTAGACGGATTGGAGAACAGTATTGTTACATGTAATTTGACTAAAGGACACACGCTAGTCAAATCGTAAGATCGCTTGACATTTAGGTAGGTGAGATGCTGCCAATGGATGATTTGGCAAAAATAGATGAAGCATGGCCGTGAAGAACGTCAAGAAGGTAACGACTGACCATAAGCGACGATTGAATGCCAGAACAGTGTGATCTTCCATCGGCACCCCTAAATCCTTTTGAGTCCTTATCGATAATTCGATGTATTGCCGAGATACCAGAAACAGCAATGATCCTATTTTATGTAAGGAGGCTCTTGAGTGAATGTATTTGCCGTGATACTGGGTGCACTCGACCTTCAATCTCATGTGGTGGAGAAGGATCGTTCTCAGCAACAATGAGTTCTACTTCGAACTAAGCTCTAATTACCAGCGAAGACGTGCTTGGAAACGTCTAGACATCAGTGAACCATTCGTATATGGGTCGTCCAGCACAGTCCAACAAGAGTTACAGTTTCATAGCCGGCCCTTTCGTTGTAATCCGTTGGCCAAATCCTTACCACATGGTGGTACGTCAACGATGGACTTACATTTCAACAAGATAATACCTGGACACATACGATAAGCCTTTTTATTCCTTTCTTTCTTGTTCAACACTTCCCTGTCCAGGGTAACTGCCAAATCTCTCTCCAATAGGATACATTTGAACTCCGATCTATTGCCCAATCATTCTTTGGTAATATCGATCTAATTAGCAAATTAGAACGTGTATGGCAGACAATTCCCGCGGAAAGACATCCGCCAATTATACGGATACCCATCCGAATTATCAGGAGCATCAGGGCCAGAAGTTAACCAAAGCATTGTTGACTTTCTTTTCTTGAATTAATTCTATTAATATCATAATATTTGCATTTTGTTTTTAATGCATGTACATAAATCACATCTGCCGTTTTTCGTTTCACTTAGTTAACTCCTTGGGGTACGTTGCTCTTTATGTTATAGAGTGTATTTATTAATGATTCGAAGTTTTTTTTAAAGTTTTGCCTCATAAATCCCGTGTAATGAGTCATGCAAATAATAAGTTTTTCGATGAACTCCGAAAATCTAAAATTTTGCAAATCTGGGTACAATTGTAAACTGTGAATAAATAAATTTATGCTGCTTTACTTAAGGTTTTTCCCTTAATGATAAAGAGTAAAATCAAATTTAGAACACTTTTACAGATTTTTTAAAAAAATGTTAAGCTAATAATTTATTGGCTGACTCTTCTTTTACTAAGAGTACCATATTTTAATGTATTAATAATTTCTAAAGGAAAAAAAGTTATGTATTTTTTTATTTAGTTCTAAATTTTAAGCACACATTTAACGAACTGGTAATATGTAATTATATCTACTGATAAATACTGATTTCCTACCTGAAAAAGAATTGTATTTCTCTTCTAAACATCATCATATTAAATCATTGAATCATATTAAATTCTCAATAAATTTAAAATGTACATGAAAACTTCTGTCTTGACCGTAAGAGATCATTTAATTTGAATTACCATACAGATTTATTATTTGATTCGGAATTACAATTATATAATACACAGTTAAGGATATCGGAAATAAGTTTAAAATATCGGAATTTTGATATGGTGGAGACACATGAATATATTTGTAGAGGTATCTAATAAACCAGAAACAGTCTCCGGACATAGGTGATCACTTTTGTCTAGTGGTCATCTTTCTTATACCTTTCACATTTAATATATGTTGTATTTTTTACATGTAATGTGCATTTATGTTTCATTTCTGAATGACATATTGCCTCAATTAGCGAGCATTTCTTCGTAGTCAAGTGGTTTCGGTTCATCTTTTTTATCTCGATCTTTCTCCCTAACCCCGCTCGCTTGCTATTTTACACTGCTGGCCACCGTAAATGCAACACCCTGAAGGAAGCCGCAAATAACATGAAATTTACAACATGCATTAGCGGAGGTGAGATATGCAAATGATTAGAATTTCAGCGCAGACACACATCACGCACGCCTGTGGCGCCACCTCAAAACGCTATTTAAGGCTTGAAGATTTCGATAATTTCAAGTTCAGAGATTGTGTGTTCTTCTTGTGGTTTTTTTCAAAAAACGATCAGTTATGCCTCGTAGAAAACAGCGATCAGCTTTTGGTCAAGTATCCGAGTTCGACAGAGGAAGCATAGTGGCCTACCGAGATTGTGTATTATCTTTCAGGGAAATCGGTAGTTGTGTTGGACGAAACCAAACAACTGCAATGCGGATATGTGACCGTTGGATGCAGGAGGGTACGACGGACCGACGTGGTCGATCTCATCCACCTCAGTGCATCATTTCACGTCAGGACAAGAAAATAGCGCGCATGGCAGTGACGGATTGCTCAGTCACATCACGAGCCATAGCACAGCCCATTGAGTCTATAATGTATCATTCAGTGTCTGCGCGTACCATTCGACGCCATTTACAGCAGAGTGGTCTGCCCGCAAGACGTCCATTGCTTGGTCTACCCTTGATGCAGAACCACAGACGTCTCCGCCGCCAATGGTGCGATGAAAGAAGGATGTGGGTGGCAGAATAGAATGAAGTTGTGTCTTTACTGACGAGTCACGAATCTGTCTGAAACACCACGATGGTCGGATTCGAGTCTGGAGACACCGTGGAGAGAGGATGCTGAACAGCAGCGTTATGCACCACCACACTGGTCCTGCACCGGGTATTATGGTATGGGGCGGTATTGGATATCACTCTCGCACTCCTCTAGTACGCATTGCCGGTACTTTAAACAACCAGCGCTACATCTCCGAGGTGTTGGAGCCAGTTGTCCTTCCTTACCTTCAGAGCTTGGCCACAGCCATAATTCAACAGGATAATGCGTGACCACACGTGGCACGCATTGTCCAAAGGTTCTTCTTCAATAACCAGATTGAATTGCTTCCCGGTCTTCGGATCTTTCGCCGATAGAAAACATGTGGTTCATGGTTGCTCAACGATTGACCCAGAATACACCCCCAGCTGCCACACGAGATCTACTTTGGCAACGTGTGGAAGCTGCTTGGTCTGCTGTACCCCAAGAACACATCCAAAGTCTCTTTGGATGTGTTCTTGGGGTACAGCAGACCAAGAACCACACTTCACAGAAGTCTTCAGGCAGGAACCACACTTCACAGAAATCTATAAATTTAATCATTTGATACTTTGTCAACATGTTATCTACAAAATAAATTTTGTTGTGCTATCTCTTGTCTTTTTTGGTGTTGCATTTACGGTGCCCCCCCCCCAGCAGTGTATTTACAAACATGACGTCACCTACTGGGGCAAGTGGCGTGTAAATTAAGGAGTTCCTATCCCTAAAAAGGGATGTACCTTCTCATCAGAGTTATTAAAATTTAAATACATTAATTGTGATTACTTAAAATGTTAACTGGGGCAGATTCTTTTATTGGGGGGGGGGAAGGATCGCGTTACTTCATCCGGCGTTTTGGCGAAATAATGCCCCTCTTTGGATTTGCTAATGTGACAGTGCTTTCGATATGTCTCAAGTTATTCAAGATGAAACAAAATATGCAGCACTCCTTTCTGTGTTGGATTCGGAAACACTTTCCCACGTTACCGATATCATCCCTTCACCGCCGGCAGCAAATAAATAGAAAACACTGTCCGATTGCTTAATTAGCGAGTCTGTAGATTCGGAACACCAAAAAATTTTTTAAAACAACTTTCAACCGAATTAGGCGATGATAAAACAAGCTCCTTGCTACAAAAGATGAAAGAACTGTCCAGTGGTCAGTTTCAAGATGAATTTCTAAAAAATCTATGGTTACAGCGTCTCCCATCCCAAAAGTCGTCAGACTCGCTTCACGCAGCAGACAAAGTCGTCAGGCTCACTTCACGTGGCAACCAAAATCGTCAGACTCCCTTCACGCAACAACCAAAATCGTTAGACTAACTTGACGAAACACCACCAATTAACATCAACAGTTCACACGTATTTAAACTTGTTTAGTTCTGGTGTCGTCCTCGTCACTGGACCATGGTTCAAAATTACGAGGTCCATCGCCAAGAGCCCTCGTGTAGCTGAACAGTGCAACGTTAATACTCTCCCTCACCCCTACTTGGTTAGAAAAACGTATTGGCGCTATCTGTTGAGTTAGTTGTAACTACGACAGAAATAAAGTAAAATAAATTTAAAATTAAAAAATAAAATTTAGTTAATGAATTAATATTTGAAAAAAAACCGTATTAACATCAAGTGTCATCCACTACAAGTTTAAAAAAATTATTCGAACTTGATTGGATGAATAGAAAGTATTTTATTAACGACTGAAAATTTGAATAAGATAAATATATATATATATACAGAGTGAGCTAATAGTAGGAATTGAAAAAAGACTACAAAAAATTAACTTTTAGATTGTGATACACTATCGTATATCAAATAAACAGTCACAAATTTCAAAAATTATAGGTGTTTAACAATGGCCGGAAGCCTTATTGGGAAAGAGCTATGAATGCTTTAAAGCGATGCCGATTAGGTCATACTTCTGAAGAGATAGAAGAAAAGCCCTTTGCTTGGATAAAGAAAAAAGATGTAGTAACTAAGGTACACTTGATTACCTTTTTTAAAAATGAATCACACTCGTATACCAGGTGATAAAAAAACTTTCCCTATAAAAGGCTTCCTACAGAACAAACGGGTGAACAAAAAGCAATGAAATTTTGTCCATGGGCTATACACGAGATGCTCTCACGGAATTTCGAAAACAAAATTTTAGCTCCAAAATGTCCACCAAGGGGCGCCTTTTCGGGAAAAGCATGAAATTTAACACAATAAACGACCAAACCGGAATACAGAAACAATATTAACATTCCAGAACAAGAATAAAATGCAAATCCGGGAAAAGCTGTAGGAGAAAAAGGTTGTATTCCGTATAGGTCGTTTATTGTGTTAAATTTCATGTTTGTCCCCAAAAGGTGCCATCTGGTGGACATTTTGGAACTAATAATTTTTTTTCGAAATTCGGTGAGTGCATCTCGTGTATAGCCCATACACAAAATTTCGCTGAATTCCGTTCACCCGTTTGCGCCGTTTATATTGAAAGTTTAATTATAACCACATGGTAGATATATGCATATTTTTTTTTATTTTTGTAATTCATATGGGCTTTTACTTTTATTTTTCCAACCTATATTTAATCATTAAATAACATTAAATTTCACAATTTATTTCAATTTATTTTTTTGCTAAAAACTAAATGATGTATGTTATTTTTTTTCACTTTCATTCTTAAACTTCTCGAAATTGCGGGCTATAATACAATTTTCTTCCCTTACAATAGTATAATATATGAGGTTTGCATCTTTTAATTTAAGTATGGATCTAAGTATTTTTTTCCATTTGACAAGATATAATATATTCCAAAAGCAATTGTGAAGAGAACTGCATAGAATCTAAAAATAATCATCTAACAAAAACATCTGCTTTCAACCATTAAACCTTGAAGAATAATCACATTAATTAAAAGCCAAATAACCATAATAATCATTCAGCCATTTAGTCACAATTAACATAAAGCACTTAAACAATTCTTCGATTGAGCAAATGTAGATGTGTTTTTACTCATGATAACATCGTCTTGCTTCAAATTATGTATTTAGAAAGCATGTTTTCCTTTTCAATTTCAGATTGAGTATAAACAGAAATCTCTATTTTTTTTTTTAAATAAATCTGTTTTACTGATTAAATTGGTGATGGTTTATGTAATAAATTTTTTGAATTAAATCTGAAAATTTAAATAAAGTATTATGTTGAAAAACAATGTGGAAAATAAGTCTTTCATAATTTGCTATACTATAAGAGCAACAAACGTTAACTAACTTACAATTTTTTTTTAACATGTTTGAAATGCTAATTTTTTCGCGCTTGTATTTAAATCTTCTGCTTTGCTTGCGTTAATACGTATATATCTACTTAAAAAACTTTCTATTCGAATTCTTGTTTAGAAACTTAAGTGCATTTTAATGGAAAGACTTATTTAAAAATAATTTAATAATAAAACAAGTTATCTTTCTTTAAAAAATAATTAGACTTATTTACTTAAGACAACTACAAGAATACATCTTATCAACTTTTACATTGTATAACTTGGCTTCCCGTTCCAATTATAGTAAATTTCCAGTAATGGTATTGTTTGTTCTATAGGATAGGTAGAGTAAATTTGTAGTGAGGCGTGAACCTTTATGCTCATTTTTCCCACGTAAAAACTCTGTAGGGAAGTCGAGTTAAAAAGACATTGCTGTCGAAAAGGTGCACGAAGTTTTTGAACTGGTATTAATATGGAAATTCTAGCAACCATAGTGTAATGCCGGACTGTTCCTGCTTCCATCTGAAACCCCTTGTCTACCCGCAGACCCGGCTAGGTGTGTGGGAGAAACTGAATAATCAACAGACATGATTTCACACTAACTATTTTATTGTTATCAAAATAACAATCAGACACAATAACAATCTAATTAAGATAAACAATCAAATAGTAGAGCGCAGAGGTGAGATACAATAACACGGGGATAATACTACGGACCCTCAACTGAATTTACGATAGCTTAAATACGCTCAATATAAACTACGTCGCACACTAATAAGCTAACTTCTAATTAAACAAGGCTCACGATACCTGTACTTTTTAAGCAGCGGATCCTACACTTGAATCTTGCAGGAGATCTTTATCGGGGTTTGATCAATGTCGTCGGATCCACTCTCCGAAATCCGTTTCATGGACAAAATCCGAAATCTCTTTAATAATTCCAGGATCTCTTTCAATCTCCAACTAACAAACTAACTCGCCAACTCACTTGTCATCTCCCCTAACTCCAACTTGACCTTGAAGTATATTATATAAAACAGAATTTATATGATATACTTCATTTGCATAATCACACTTCCTTACTGGGCGAAAGTTGGTTGAAATAAATATTTTTCTAAAAGTGTCATGAAGGGATTAGTAGAACCGAGTATAGATCCGTCACAATAACTCTCATTACCTTCGACCATTTATATAAGGTGGCTATGTTTCCAGAGCGCTACGCTCTTAGGGCACGCTCTCAGTTCTTCGATCCTTGATAATGAATTTGGCAATTAAGGCTGCGATCAATTATTGCAGAGAAAAAGGTTGCTTGGTTTTGTCTCTGGACAGAACAATATTCCCACACATGTAGCTGAGAAAGAAAAGGAGAGGATTCAGTGCATAGTTATACAGGAGTGGGTTAAGAAAGGGAAGGAAAAAGCAAAGGGGCATAAAAGGGGTTGGGGGAAAGAAAAGGGAGAGAAAGAGAGAGCGCATTTTTTAATGCTTCAGCAATCAGACGTGAGTAAATTATATTCCCATTAATTTCAATAAAGTCTAAGTTAAGTAGACATAATAAACTTATTTACACACTGCTGCTATGACCTTTCTTGATCTACGCAACATACAATAAAGTCCAATACAAATTTACTTGAAATTTCCTAAAATATAATTATCAGACAGATACTAGATTCTCTCTGGCATATGAAAAACTCAAATCTCAGATCAGCAAGGAAAATCCCAACTTTAAGACGAACAATTAGAATGAATGCAATAAATTTGTTTTCAAAAACATTGATGATACAAATAATCCATCGTTAATGAATATAACTTAATACATCCCTAACCTCAGCTTTAATAGACCCAGGAATACCCTGGTCGGCCCAGCATCCTCTCTTAATTCTTATACTTATTCTTTATTTTATTTCTCCTTAACTTTTAAAAATCACTTCCGTGAGCTACAGTAAGACTCTGGTCGAATTGCCGTCCCTCTCTGATTGGATGCCAACTTTTTCAGATCTATAAATACCCAGATAAACCGAACTTTCCAGTCGTCCAATCAAATGGTTCGCTTTCACTATCTAGACTTATTTTAAGATTTCTTCCTAAATTCCCCCTTCCCCCTCAGAACATGCAACCTTGCTGCAACCGAACTGGCAAGGTGTCACCCCGTATACAATACTCATCTCTGCCCTGCTGCAATCGTAGCTTTAAAAAAATGTTTTCTACATTAATTTTTGCTTTCTCACATTAAAAAAAATAAATCCTTTCATAAAATTCAGTTATTTATTTATCACAGTAAGTACTTTAACTCATACTGGCCTATAATAGATTTATTACAGTCACTCTTAAAATACCGATTAGAGATTAGAGCCCCGACAGGGTTATGTAATCTCTCCGTCAAGTCTTCTAAGCAACTCAGAAATCAAACTATTCTCCTTTAGTCTCCACCCTAAAGGGGCTACGCATAGATACCGCACTTTACGTTCTAAATAATTAAGTGACAGATACAGGTTTATTTTCTTCGTTTTTTAATGATAAGCATAAAAACCGCCCTTTTGCTTCTTGCGCTCCACTGTTTTTTAAATAGTCGCTGTTCATAAATGATTAAATTGTCACTTTGTTCCCTGTGACTTCTGCTACTAGCTTAATCCTCGAAAAACTCATTTCTCCTTTTTCTATTTCTACGAGGAAAGAAGAGATTCCTTCCTTCTTTTAGTTCGATAGTATGAAAAATTAAGTTGAGAAGAGAAGAAAATCTAGGATCGGTAGTTAGGTTCTGCATCGTCACCGCCACTCCATTTGTGAAGGATTTCTTTTTGTTTAGCAAGTTTGCAGCTTGATTTTAGAAACGATGGTAGCACGGGGTGACGATATCCGGGGGGTGGAACCAAACTGTTATTCTATACTCCCCCCCCCCAACCACATTTCACTACAAGAAAAAATACTTGTTTGTTATTTAGCTTGCACAAAGAAAAGACTACTAAATACATTGTAAGCTATGTAATCCTTTTTTTTTTCAATTTGAGCATTTATTGCAAATTATGTTTCTGAAGTATGGATGACAAAAAAAAAATTTTATACCATATATAAAAAAAATTTTAAGTTCATTCCTACTTAAGGTAACTGGGACGTGAAATTCATGCACTTTTGCTTCTTTTTTTTTTTTTTTTTTTTACTCTTAAAAAATAGAGGGCACTTTTCTGCATCCGTTGATGCGTTATTTATGAGATTTCAATAACTAGAACGCTTGAAAATTAAATTTTAAAATTCTAAGCAAATGTGCCACACCACTTTCTTAAAGGGGCGTGGCACATTGATTTGGAAATTTATTTTTCTGTTTTATTTTTAACATTATTTTTAAAACTTTTAGCTGATTAACTTCATGTTTCATTGACTGTATCTTTCACTGAATTAAAACTAGCTTGTATACACTTTACAGTACAGTATTTTACATTCTGTTAGATATATTATTGCAACTTATATTAGCTGCTGCATATTTAAATATCTCTTTCATTCATTATTTTTTAATAATTTCCTTATGTCTCGAACGAAAGCTTTTGGAAAGCGTAGATCTTTTTATTATAGACAAAATAATGATCATGCTGAACAATTAGTCAATGAAAGCAATGAAAAAGTATGTACCTCAAAATTTAAAATAGAGAGTGCTTCAGAAATGTTGGATGGCATTCCCTTTGATGATCAGAGTTCTGTAAATATTGTTATTGATCTAAATATAATTTCTAAATTTCTAAAAAGTATGGCAAAGTGTAAATATTGCAATAAGTTGGATTCACTAATTATTACTGAAGATGCTAGAAGCCACAGAGGATTATGTGTGAGTTTAACTTTGCAGTGTATTTTTTGTGGACAAGCTTTTAGCTCTCTATGTCATCTAATTCAACAAATGGAGTTTATGACATAAACGTTAGATTAGCTTATGGCTTGCGCTGTATAGGTAAAGGTAGCAGTGCTTCTAAGACATTTTGTGCTGTAATGAATTTGCCACCACCACCTGCAAAATTTCAGCGCTATAATGGAATACTTTTGGAAAGTCTTACAAAAGTCAGTGACGCATCTATAAAAAAAGCTGTGGAAGAAACGGTGGAGATGAACAATAGCAACAGAGATATCACTGCAGCATTTGATGGTAGTTGGCAGAAACGAGGCCATACATCTTTAAATTTTTTTTTTAACATTTATAAACCCCGTGCACCACCGAACGTATAACACGGGGGTAAACAACACAGACAGAAGAAAGGATTACAACACAAACATCCATGCCTTCTCCGGGATTCGAACCCAGTCCCTGCGGCACCGCAGTCAGCTTCACTGACCACTATACCGGATGGGCGGCATACATCTTTAAATGGAGTTGTATCTGCGACAGCTCTAGAAACCGGTAAAGTTCTAGATTTTGAATGCCTGAGAAAATATTGTTTTGTATGCAAAAACAAAATCAATAAAGTCCATAAGTGCGAAAAAAATTTTGAAGGTTTTAGTAAAAGAATGGAATCAGCTGGAATTTTAAAAAAATTTCAACGCTCCAAAATTTTACGCAATGTTAAGTATGTCAATTATCTGGGTGATGGTAATTCCAAGGCATTTAACACTGTATCAGAAGGAAAAGTCTACGGAAATGACTTTGAAGTTAAAAAGTTGGAATGCATAGCGCATGTTCAAAAACGAATGGGGAGTAGATTACGTGCCTTAAGAAATAGCATGAAATCTCGTAAACTTTCTGACAGTAAAGGCATTTCTGGCCATGGAAGGCTTACAGATAATGAAATTTCGAAGTTGCAACAATATTACAATATTATGGTTTGGATATTCGACGAAACATGAATTCCGTGTCTGATATGTTTAAAGCTGTATGGGCAATTTATTTTCAAAAGCTCTCAACAGATTCTGACCCACAGCATGGTTTATGCCCAACTAGTCCGGATACTTGGTGTGGTTTTAACAAAGCTAAATTGTTGGGAAACGCCTATTCACATAAACATTCACTTCCTGAACCCGTGCTTCTTGCCGTAAAGCCCATTTTTAAATCGCTAAGTCATAAAAAACTGTTAGAAAAATGTACTCATGGGAAAACTCAAAATCCCAATGAAAGTTTCAATCACAGCATATGGGAACGGTTACCGAAAACCACATTTCTGAGCATTGCATCAATGAGAATAGGTGTAATGGATGCCGTGATAACTTTCAATGAGGGTTCTCAGAGTAGGATAAGGGTATTGGAAGAAATTGGTATAAAACCAGGCCATTATATGAGAAAGGCACTTCGATTTATAGATAATAAAAGGGTTTGTGAAGCAGAAATTGCTATCCAAAAAGCATCTTAAGAGGCTAGAATTAGAAACAAAAGGGAAAAACAAAATAAGAATTTGTAGAAATCTAACAAATTAGATTACAGTGCTGGCCTTTTTCAAAAGTTATTGTAAATAAAAATTGTACATTTTCGAATTGAATTTTTATGTAAGTAATGTAAGTTACTATATAATTCAGATTTACTTTATTCAAAATTTGTTTTGCATATAATATGTATCGCGAAACACTCCTATTTTCTGTTCAAGGAATGTAATTTTTCTGTTATTATATTTTCAAAATTTATGAAAATTCTACATTTTTGTACAAAAATTAAAGAATATTTAAATGTATAGTTACAAAATTTTAAAATTAAATTCTGTATTTTAAATTGTTAATTATATCTAGTTTTATATTTAAGTACTCGGTGTAGTTCTTAAATCTTAAATTATAAATCAAATAGTTCAAAGTGAGTCTTGAGGATAATCCTCAATAAATTACACGGCTTGTAAGAGGAATATTTCGTTATTCCTAACTGCTTATTGCTACCATTTAAGTATTCATAAATAATTCTTTGTTTATAAATGTTGTTTTTAATTTAAAGTAAATAAATATTCATATATATGAGTACAAAAACAGCTTCTTTAGTAATAATTTTTAAAAACAGAGTTCCATTTAAATAAGACATTTATCATCAAAAGACATCAAATTAAATTCTTAAATTCTCCGAAGACATTTTCTTTATGCATTTTTATAACAATAAAAATATGTATAAAGAATTGTGTAATATCCTGTAATGAGAGATGATGTTCAAAGTGAAGTAAAAATATTAAAACTTATAGTCATAAAATTTGGTATTTTAAGTGGAAGATGTTGTGGAATCATTGGTAACACGGGTCGATGAAATAAAAAAAAGAGTGAATAAAAAGACTTCTAAATAATCTAGAATTTAAAATTTTCAAACTGAAAACTGATTCAAAATAATCCACTTAATTATGGTATTGTTTTATATTGGATTAAAAAATATTATTTTACAAATTATAGGGGGAAATATCTTTATTTGTAGTTTTCTCAAAATGTATTTTTTGGTGGTTCGGGTACGCTTTTCTCAAAATCTTCTTTACCTATAGTGCTGATATTTTGGATAATTTAAAATTCACAAATTTTCAATAAAGTGAATGAATTTTTTTTCAAATAAACATTCAAAAATTTTAGATACAGCACAATTTTTGTACAAAATTTAAACGGAATTTAAATCACACAATTTAAAAACTTTTTTAATTTTTTTAAATTTATTTTTTAAAATTTTATTTTATTCATTTTATGGACTGTTGTGTTTGCAAACACTATGTAAAAATTGAAGCTATATATTGAGTGGATTTTATGCAAAGTGTACCTAAAGTTAAACACATGCCTCGAAAATAAAAAAAATAGTTATTGATTATTAATTGCTCATACAGAATTATTTATATTTTAAAATGAGATTTCTTCACATTAACATGTACATAAATGTACTGATAATTCATTGTAAAAATATTACATCCATTGCTTTTAATTTAAGTAAATGTGAACAATTTACATTTGATGTAAAATAAGCTCATCTTTGCTTGTCGAGGACGTCCCAGTTACCTTAAGTCAAAAAAGAAAATTTTATTTTGGTTAATTAAATTTAATTAATCAATTAAAATATTTGAAAAAACTATTTTTACATCAAGTGTCAGGTGTTTGAATTAGAATGAATGAATAAAAAAAATAAATAATTGAAGCCAAGAAATTATTCGTTAGAAAAACCTACTGGTGCCATCTGCTGCAGCTCGTTCTAACTTCATCAGAAATAACACAAAATAAATTTAAAAGAAAAAAATTTAATTTAATAAATGAATTAATATTTTTAAGAAACTATATTAACATCAAGTATAGTCCACTACAAGTTCAAAAAATGTATTTGAACTTGAGTAGATGAATAAAAAGTATTTTAATAACGGTTGAAAATTCGAACAAGATATATAAATAAATATACACTGGTGTCCAAAAGTTAAGGATAATTGATAATTATGTGAATAAAGAAGAAACTGTAAATCTGAATGGCGGGAAACGTGATATGCGAGTGTAAAATGGTTATAAAATAAGGAAGCAAATCAAAAGAATGATAATAATTAATTTTATTATCCAAAGTAACAGTTTGAAAGAAAACTGAGAATAGCAAGGATTCACACTTTAAAGAAAAAATGAAAGAACACATTAAACAAAATACTGATGCTGCAGTTTAATAAGGCTTGTGGTCACCTCTGACGGCCAGGCAAGCTGCACAGCGATTTACCATACTTGCTATGAGATGATGAATGAGTTGTGGGCTCAAACGGTTCCAAGCTTCTTGAAGAGCTCTGTTCAGTTCTGTAACGGAGCTTGGTGGGTGCAAAAGGGCTGCAATTTGTCTCTCGAGCATGTCCCATACATGCTCGATAGGATTAAAATCAGGGAAGTTCGCAGGCCACGACATGTGCTGGATGTTTTCCGTTTCAAGGAAGTCATCAATCAGCACCGCTCGGTGACATGGCGCATTATCATCCGTGAATATGAAGTCAGGACCGACAGCACCTCGAAACAAGCAAACATAAGGTTCAAGAACTTCGTCTCTGTATCTTTGAGCAGTCACGGACCCCGTGTCAAGGAAATGGAGGTCTGTGCGGCCGTCCATCATGATGCTTGCCCATACCATTACTCCCCTTGATGGAAAATGATGTCTTTCCGTTATGTTTCTTGGATCAAAACGTGTTCCACGTTCTCTCCATATCGTTACCTGCCGAGAATCACTACTCAGACTAAACCGGGACTCGTCACTGAACATCACATTGGCCCACTCTCCCACACTCCAATGTTGATATTTCAAACTCCAGTTCAAACGAGCGCGTTTATGCGAAGACGTGAGGGGAATGCAAACAGCTGGTCTTCTGGTATACAGGCCAGCATGATTGAGTCTCCTGTAATCAGTTTGTCTCGAAATTCGCATTCCTGTGGCGACTGTGAGCGCCGAACCCATTGCTCTGGCAGTACTGCCCCTCTGACGTCGCACACTTATTACCATATATCGGTCTTGGCGAGGGGTTGTGACTCTTGGTCGGCCTGATACTGGTTGTCGGGAAACATCTACCGTTCTTTGAAACCTCTGTCACAGTCTTGAGATCAGAGACTGGTCCACATTCAGAATTCGAGACACTTCGGTTTGTGATCGTGAGGATTCCAGAATTCCAACGATTTTTTCTTTCGTGAACATGTCCAATTGGCGTCTTTGTGCCATCATTCACCTTGTTTGATGGTTAACAACGTTCCTTCACACAGCATTTGCACGAAACTTGTCTGAACTTCCTTTGCTGCGTGAATTGGTTTCTCCGCGTTCCAACATGCGCCGGTGTTTCTCGCAGGACGTAGTCGACTGAAAAGTTTTGCATAAACCCAATGTTTCTTCTTCGTCTAATTAATATCTGCAAGAAATTTGGAACAATTTTACGAATATTTACTCCATGTTTTTCGCATTTTTTTGATTTACGCTTAACTTTTGGACACCAGTGTATATAGTGATTGTGTAAACTTTGTAAGAATTTAAAAAAAGTATTTTTTAACACCGTTCAAAAAGGGGTTCTATTTGACTGCTTGGTGATGTTTTGTACTATAAACGATGCGACAGCATCTTTGTCAAAATATTATGTTCTATGATCTTACATTTGTAGGCAATGTTAATGAGAGAGAGAGATACTTGTGATGCAGTGATGCGCGGCGGATTTTTTGTTCTGATTTTCTATAATCTGATATCAGTTCTTCGATACACCGTTCCTTAATTCTGCTATATACGATTTAGATATTTTAGTTTTACTACGCATTTTCACTGTACAACTGGGACTAATTGTCTTTAATTATATCACAACTTCATTTTTTTTTTTTTTTTTTTTGCTTTAAATTCGTATATGCCGTATCACTCAATAATTATTCATTATGAACATAATCAGTATCTCAATTTCATGAAATACTTTTTCTCTTTCTTAGTCACTGAAAGATCGGTTCGTCAGAATCGATACCTACTCTTTGTGTAGCTTAGTACATTGATTGTTAAAATAGTATATGTGATTCGCAGCACACAGTTGGCTTTTTCATTACGTTCTCAGTAAAAAAAACAGATAACGTGAAAACTAATAATGTTAAATTATTAAATCTAATCAATTGTTTCAAAAAGGCTCAGAATTGTATGTTTACAATTCAAAAATAATAATAATAATCCTACAATTTGAAATTTCATACATATACAGTGTAATTTATTTTATCCTGGCACTATTTGGAGCTACCTCTATCTTACAAAAGGAATTGCTGCAAACTTTATATGGAGATGAATGACGACATGGGAAGAAACGCTCCGCGAAAAAATAATTTAATTCCAAAATCGACGACAGAGACCTTTATGATGCTGCACAATGCAAAAAGTGTTACAAGAAAAAAAGAGAGAACATAATAACACATTCAGAATAACAGGGCTCTAGCAATAAATTATAAATTCTACCACATTCAGTTTGATTGTCGTTCTTAGAGTTCACCGTGCACATTCTCTGCACAATATATCCTATAGCAGTATGCAACATGTCCCAAGGAATATTCTTCACTGTCTGTGACATGTGCCCTAACAAAAGTTCCCTATAAGCTGTTGGTGATTACAGTTCAAACATCTGAGATCCCCTCTTCTGATACATGTTTACGTCCTCTGGTTGCGTGAATTGTCAGTGACGCCGTGTAGAACGGGCCGTTGAACGTTAAATATATCGAGGTTCAAACGTCCTCCCGTTGATATGATGTGGAAGTTAGGAGGGGGGGGTGCCAGCTCAGGTGTCATTCTCGTCACTTGACCATGGATCAAAATGATGAGATCCATCGCCAATAGCCCTCGTGTAGCTTTACAGTGTGACATAAATATAACATTCACTCTACACGAACCTTTTAATCATTATTTTCAAAGCATTAAGAAATGAAGTCTCTTTATGTAGCTCCTATCAGGTTTTAAGCTCGTGAGGAACTGTGAATGATTAAGGAAATACAACTCTACCAATAGTGGCTTACACAAGGGTGGTGATGGAGGGGGGGGGGGTCAAACCCCTTCCATAGACCAACGGGATTTTAATTTTAGCATAAAGATTATGTCTTGGTACTTTCTACAGCGTATTTTTATTATATAACCCCTCCCATGAAAGTAGTCAGTGTACACCACTGTTTATTAATAATACGTGTTCTAATAATTTGAGTCCATACCAAGTTTGGTGCCATTGTGGTCGTTAGATCAGGCTCTAGATGGTTTTGAATATAGCGTCAGTTTTAAAAAAAAATCATCCTGTATATTGTCATGCAGTCCAACCTCCACTCAACTCATGTAGTTGAACAAAAGAAGTGAAGAGGAAAATGTGAAGGTAGAGGAAACGGGAAAAGACACGGTAATAAAAAAAGTTTATGTAGGACATCCTGTGGTGGAGACTTCGAGGTACTATTGAGGGAGGGGAGGATCAAGTTTTAATATACTTTTAATAATACTTTAGGGTTTAATGAATATATTTAGTTATTAATTAAAAGTATGATCAGTACTCTGAAATAAATTGGTGTGTTTATAATATGTGTTTATTAGAGGGCTATATATGCATGAGGCACACGCATATATGTATCATAAGAGTTGTTTAATGTTGTTCTTCGTATAATCTCAATGTTGTTTTTGTAAATAAATAATTTTCATGCGTTCTTTTAGGAGTTTTCTGAAGATTTTACTCTTCATCGAGAACTGGAAATGCGACTACCTCGTTTCCCTGGAACGACTGCTTTGAAACTGCAATTGCATAATGTTCAAAACACAGGCATAGAAGATAAATAATGATAATAATATATTAATTCGTTATCTTTTGCTTTTTATAATAATATTCAAGGCAAAATTTTTTACTTAAATTTGTAATACTTTATTCGAAAAAATTGTATTTCAAATTAACTTTTTAATAAATATGATACTTTATTTTTCCCAAGATTTTTTTTAAAAGAAATATTGTTTTTGCAACATACTTTAAAGGGATCAAATAAACTCTACAAAATTTCGCAGTCTATTTTTAAAATATGTGCAAATTTAATGGAAATTTTTTTTTATCATTACACTGTAAAATGTATAGTTTTAACCTTTAAAACTCGACGGTACATATGCTATACCCCAATTTTTTTATTCGCTTACTTCGATTGCTATACAACTTTTGTAGCAAGCGGTTCAGAGACAGTTCATTCCCCCTTTCTTGAGGCCAATAATTCGACTTTTTTAAACGCTAAAAACATTTGTTCCGCGATCTCTTGAAACAATTTCCAACTTAATTGCTTCTAAAATGATCAATTGTGTAGTGCTCCAACACTATTTAAATTAAAAATTAGCCACTTAACATGTACAATGCTGCCTTGACAAGCCAATAGGGGGCTCCTATGTATTTGCATATTTATTTCACACCACGATTTTTTTAGATAGTTTAAATAATTCTAAATACTGGTACAGGTGTTATTGGTTGCCCAATTAAAAATTATACATATAAAAAGGTAAATTCATTTGGATTCCTTCACTTTTATTAGCAGGTAAAAAGGTCACTTAATAAGTCTCGGGCCAAACATATAGATGAAGCTACCTTATAGCTTTCTTAAGTCCAACCTAGTACTAACTTTTAAACGGCACGCGTCAAAATTTCGTGACAATATCTTGTTTAGTTGAAAAGTTACAGTGGTTTTAGTGAAGCAAGTTTTGTTTGCTTAGAAACCATAGATAAAAAAGAATTTCGTATATTAATTAAACATTGCTTTTGATGGGATACTTGGAATTTGAGGTATGATAACACTATCCCTTTTCATGACATATGTTAAAATATTGGCACAAAGTATATTCTGCATCAGTTTTTTGATCCAAGGCCACGTTCTTTTACATAGTCGAGGAGCATCGAGATTTTGCATTAGTATAACTGGTACATTTAGTTTTAATTGAAGTTTATGTGAGAGTACACCGGAAAGTTCAAGGGAATTTAAGAACTCCGTGGGATATGAAGTACTTTGTTCTTTATCCATAATTGTATTCATTGATAAACATTTCTTGAACCCCCTCTCCCGCACGTCGTTTAAATTTTCAATGTTGATTTTATAGATAATGTCATTGTAAGGCGCCAATATTGATCTTGCGCGCAACTACTGATCTCAATTTAAATTTTGTTGCAAGCCCAGGTAAATTTGAGCAATAAGATTTACATCATTTTCTCTCTCTTTTGCATTACAAAACTCTCTGGAAGTAAAATAGCAGCATTTGCGTCCAAACATCCATAACCGATTTTCAATTACGTCTCTGCATAATTTTCCGAATTTACGTCATTATGAAGATGCACTGTCATATTCGTTCATAATTTTTCAACTTTTGCCTATAAGCTTGATGATTTAATAGAGACTGATTTCCTCTGCCGGTGTACCCCCTCTGGATTACAGGGAGAATTTTTCAAAATTCACCAGCCAATATATAATAAAGTACCATTCCTCCTATAATATCTGTACTATCTCGTAAATCCTGAAGAGTCCGATTTAACGTTTCTATAGCTTTCTTGTGAGACATCGTATTTTCATCCCACACAAAAAGCTTGCTTTGTGGAAACATCCTGCCTTGAGAGCTATTTTTTCTAAAATTTCAGATGAGTGAATCTTCAAATTCAAGATTAAGCGATAATTTTTAAACGGATTGTGCAATACGACCGTTGGTCAGTCAAGTCGTGGCTATACCAGAAGAAGCCATAGCACCTGCTATCTTCTGGGTTTTTCTGATGGTCATTAATAATAAGTTTAGCAAAAACGTTTTTTGTGTTCTTCCAGAAGTGTCGAGAAAAAAGAGTGCACCACTACCGGATTCTATTTTGCGCAACACTTGTTGGAAAACGTGACTTTGTTCTGGAGTTAATTGAGGGGGATAAATTCTGTTACTTAATGTTGCAATATTATAAAATCGTAGTTTAATTCTCAAGCAATTTCATTATCGAAGTCATTTCTGTCGACACGTCTAGGACTGATCATTCCAAAATCATGTATCTTTTTCCCAACCATTCTGAAAACCTTTATTGCGTTTCGTTGTAGATGTGTTCATTGAAAGGCATATTTGCTTGTACTTTCTGCAATCGCCGCAAAATATATATCTTCCGCCATGTAGTCTTTGTAATTATTCCAAAAGATTTGAGGATTAGAAAGACCGAAGATGAATTAAGTATTGCGTAAAGCTCCCTAATTTTATTCGGTATTCGGTATTTGTATATTATTATTTATTCGGTAATTGTATGGCTTCCTACATAGTAATATCTAGTATATCTTCAAAATAATACCTCCATTTAAAATATCTAGGTTCAGTATAAGTGAAAAATTTTGTGCAAAATATGAATATTGTAAAATTAGGTTTAAAAAAATTCAAAATAATAAATATTCGATAAATCAAAACTTTTTATGAAACTGTCAATTAATATTACCATAGAATTTTCAATATCACGCGTGCGCAATTCGCTAAAACTTTATTTCGTTTCCCTTTTTAAAGAGTGGGAGAAAATTTGCATTAAAATATCTGGGATTGTCGGAAAAGAAAACTTCTTAGCCAACTTGGCGATATTTCTCAAAGTTTGAGTTTGACATTTAACAAACGTAACGTAATAAATGTTAGACATTTAATAAAAAAAAAACCATTTAAAAAATTGCTTTTTGTAAAGATGCTAAATTACACAATGTTTCAGTTGTTTTTGCTACAAATGTGAGAAAATTTTTATTAAAATTTCCATTATTGACCAAATGCCTAATTTCGCGCCTGCTTGGTGGGGAGTATGCAACGTCCCACGGTTTTACCCGCTTAGTTCTCGTTCCCGTAGGAATATGGAGATAACATATACCTTATGTTACTCGCTGATAATGTAGTTTTCCATTGGTGAAAGAATTTTTAAAATCGCACCAGCTGTTTCTGAGATTAGCCGGAACAGACAGACAGACAAAAATTTTAAAAATTGATTTTTTGATATAAGTACCTTATATAAAGTGTTGGATCTCCTGATTTTTTACATTAACAAAATGTAGCAACTGATTGTGGTTCTTTTTGCAAAAACAAATATGCTTAGATTTACATTGTGATACTTTTTGGTTTTGTTTCAAGCATTTTAGACATAAATTCAAAGATTTGACAGTATCATACCTCTCTCTCCAAGAGGCATATTTTTAAATTATCTCAGTTTTACAGGTCATGGTTCCAGGAACAAAGCTTACATTTTTTGTCAACATTTGCATCTGCAGGCAACATAAAGTTCTTGTGACGTGGAGAGTATTTAAATTTTTGTTTACCTTTTGATCCTGTGTGTGGCAAGTTTTCTAAAATAAACAATTATGCAAAAAAGCTAAAAATTCCTCCCACTTAG